>PVHP010001682.1:0-35823 GCA_004024765.1 Zapus hudsonius | reverse complement strand
TAGTGCCTAGGTTTTAGTTCTAGCTAGACACCTCCCATTCAAGGGGCGGGTGTCTATGGAGGTGCCTGAACCATGGGTGAGGGGGGCTCCTATTCCCCCTTCCTTGGTCCACAGATTCTCCTTTCCCTCTCCTGACTTCTAAATTAACAGAATAATTTAATAATTATTCTTCTCAGTCTGAATTTCCAGTTCTTTGGTTAATTAAAAGAGAAGAACTCAGGGTTAAGAGTTGGAGAACTCTTTCCTCAACCTCTCCACCCCATTTTAGTGGGAACAATTGTGTTTGATTTTGCTGGACACAACACCTAATATGCTGTCTATTTGAGCCATGATGTGGTGAGTTTGAGTGCAGTATCTTCCTTCGGTTTTTCTGGGCTCCGTTTTAGGAAAAGCAGATAGGAAATGATATTATGGTTTTCATCCTCAGTCCCTGGTCTAACCTTTAGTCTTAAGCCCCTCACTTACCAAAAAAAAAAAACAAACATGGAGTTTAAGAAAGGAAACTTCACCTATAAATTATTTTTAGAAATGCAACTAACTGTGCTGTATTTCTGTTTTCATGTTAATTCTGGGGTATTATTCATTTGGAAAGACTTTGTTTCATGTAAAAAGTAGAGAAAAATATATTAATTTAAACAAGAATTTTCCATAGCAGATGACATTACATCAGGTGCTCTGCCTCCTTGTGGAGTAGGTCTAACACCTCTTTATGAATATGGATATGGAAAGACTTCCCCCCTCACTCCCAATAGGCATGCTGATTGCGTGCTTCTACCTCTGTCTCTGTTTTCTCTTCTCTTCTTCTCCCCCCTCCTCCTCCTCCCACCCCCACACATACAGAGAGAAAGGGAGAGGGAGAGGGAGACTGACTTGTGTGACATACCTGCTATAATTAGACCAATTTAAGAATTAGAAAGACAGACTAGAAACAATATCATATACCTAATAGGCTTCGTTTAAATTTCATTTATATCAATTATATTTGTCAGGTTGGGTCTATGTTGCTTAAAGTAATCAATCAATCAGTCAATACGCATTTATTAGATGGATGGATGAATAAACTTATTTCCTATTTATCAATAGCATAAACCAAGATGGTGAAGGAAACTGAATCCACAAAGGAAAACTCCTTTAATGTACCTCAGTTCCTACTGGTGTTCCCACTTTGCATACTGCAAAGCCCCAGAGTGCAAAACCCCCAGGATGTCGATTTAGTTCCTGTGGATTCTGCGAACATTTTCTGCTAAGTTCAGTACAGGAATTTTGGCGCTTATATCTTATTCAGTAACGTAATTAACACAGTCATTCTTTTAAGTGTTGCATAGTAGTTGCCATGGTGAAAAAATGAAAATGCAATTCATGATATATCACTCTTCTCAGAAAAAACAACAACAAAAAGGAGCACTTTTAGGATAACTGAACCATTTTGATGATGTTTCAGGGCAACCTGTTACACACTTGATGGATTCAGACAAAAGGCTCTAATGAATAGAAGATTAGACTGTTTACATTTGCAACCAAATGTACCAAATACATTCTTAATGTGTTAATTAACATTTTCTCTAAATGCAAAGGACATTCCATTTGCGAGGACAGGTAAGAATCTGATTGTGATGCAGACTCGTTTTAAAGAAAACGAATCTCCAGGAAGATAAATGAAGCAATCAGAACATCTATAAAAAGATTCGAAATTATTAACACATAGACAGTCTATCTGGAAAATAATACAATGACTAAGTCAGTTATTCTAATCTATCTCATATTGGAAGAGTTAAACACAAAACATCTCTTTGAAATGATTTTTTTTTACTACAATTGGAAAACAGTTTAAAAGGTTAACACCATAGAGTTTGTGTTAGGGTCATCTCCTGCTTGGGTGTCCCCTGCTTGGGTGGCCCCTGTCAAATCAGGACCCTTTGGTGGAGTTCCATTGTCCCTGCTTCTCACTGCTTTCTGAAAAATACAGAGTCTCCAGAGGAGGATGAGATTATTATTGGTCAATTGAGACAAATATTGCTAGGTTGGTGAGTGTTTGGAAGGTGTAGCCTTTCTTTTTTTAATATTCTATTTATTCATTTTCAAGCCGAGAGATGAGAGAGAGAGAGAGAGAGAGAGAGAGAGAGAGAGAGAGAGAGAGTGAGCACCAGGGCCACCACCTTGTGGGTCTGGCTTTATATGGGTACTGGGGAATTGAACCCTGGGCCATAGGCACTATTGGCAAGTGCCTTAACTGCTAAGCCATCTCTCCAGCCCCGGAGGGTGTAGCCTTTCTGAGGACCTTTGAATGGTTAGTGAGGACTTCCCCACAGAAATGGGGTTCTTGGTTCCCATTCAAGGTCGCCTTGGGTCCCTGTACCAGTCAGGGGTTTCCTGCCTCTGAGCAGATCTCAAAGCCAATTAGCCAGCTGTTGATTACCCACCTACGTTGGGCACCACTATTGCACAGATGGACACTTCTTGACTTGCCTGTCTGTGCTATATGGCAGTGTGTTCTGCACTCTCAGGCCATCGGTAGGTGTAACTTGAAGATGCCTCCTGCTCTCTCAGGATATCATTGGTCTGGTTCCCCTGATAGCTCTTGCAACACCTTCAGGCATTCTGAGGCTGCCCTTCTGGGAACTGATTTCATTTCTGGATTCAGCAGGGTCTCTCAGTGTTGTGTGATATCCGTCTGTGGAATCTTTAACAATAAGGTCTTACCTTTTGCCTGAGGTGAGTATTCAAGGGCTGTGACAAAAGTTTATCTTATTTTAGGGACCATGTGGGTCACTCTGATCAATAGCTCATTGTGGGAGGTAACTACTTACTGGGTCAGGGAGCCAAATTCAGCATCCTTTGTACCATAGGTAGGCTTCCACCCCCCACACCCCCTTAGGGGCCCTCTCTACCTTCTAAACTTGTTGTGCAGAAGATAGGTTTCCATGGAGTCAGATTATTGTTAGTTTAGGATGTGAATATCTCCCCCTCTGTTGCTTCTGCACCTGCCCCCATTGCCTTCTTTCCCCTTTGCCTTTCACCTGAGTCACTAGTCATGTTTACTTACAGTCCAGTTTAACCTGATTAGGGGCCACAGATAAAGGAGAATATGTGGCTCTTGTCTCTCTGTTCTTGTGAGAGTTCACTGAGTATGATCTGTAAGAAAGGTCAATGGAGAGAGGCACCAAGGATGCCCAAAATTGTCCAAAACACAAATTTAAAGACTCTTACCTAATAACTATGCAAAATTTAAATTCACCCACTATGACACAGGGAAATTTGCAGAAGAGGGGGCAGAAAAAATGTAAGAGTCATGGGGAGGATAACTAAAGTATAAAAGGGTATGTCATCATGGACTCAATGGCTATAGCTAATATCCTATGATTTTGAGCATATTGTTGCGTTAATATATATAAGTCAATAAAAATGATAAAGAATAAAAGGTTAACACCAAAAAAGTATTATAATATCTAATGGATAGTCAAATCACAATACAATCTTAGAAAAAATGCTTAGTATAAAAATAGATCTTCAGAGACTTAGCACTTCTTTAGCCCTTGTCTATAAAGTACCAACAGAGCCATATTTTCTTTTGAAATACCTCTTTACTCCTCAGTGTCTTGTATTCACATCAGATACCATCCACAATTATCTCTGCCTCCTGATATTTATGTGCTTGCTAATTAATTCCCTCCTTCTGAGTATGGGAAAGCCCTGTGGCATGCTTCTATCCAAAAAGGATGATGACATACTATTTTTTATGGATGCAATAGAATCAGCTGTCTTGATAAGAAACACTTTCTTTTATTCTTTCATCTTGCAAACAAACTTCTCAATCCTTAATCTCATAGATTAATAGATTAAAATCTGTGAATCTATAAAATATTAAAATCATAGGTAATCTATGAGACTCATAGATTCAAGAACCAAGGATGGCCTGTGGCCAAGAGCCAATAAGAAACTGGACAGTCTGAAAGAAACTGCATCCTACAAACAATATGGAATTAGAATGTATCTACCCAGGTCAAACCTTATGATATGGGTTGCTGATAATTAATATTTGTAAGCAACATGGGGAGAGAGAGAGTTTTGGATTCCTCCCTTCCCCCTCCTCCTACTCCGAGTTCTTGTCATCTAATGTCAAAGAATTGTACACAGGGACAGAATTAAATTTTAATTACACATTTATTCTAATTTAGTAGATTAGGAAAACGGGAGTTGGATGGGGAAATTTCCCAGTTATCATGTGGGAAGTTATAGAGTTTTCCTGCCACCAGTGTGGGGAAAACACGTGTCAGAGAGTTCACAGAGTTTATATTATTTAGTTAAACAGCCCAAGAAAAGATAACAGAAAGCTCCCTTTAAGAGAAAGAGAGGTTCATGAGAGAAAAGGTCTGAGCCTGCCCCCCTACCCCAGCCATCAGCTGGGGTAGGAGTACAGGCCTTACCTCACTGAGGCCTGGGTCAGCAGTACTACTCCATTGCCATGTGGGGGAAGAGGGCCTACTTCCTCTAGGGAAGCTAGTTTTAAGTCCTCTCCAAGTGAGTTAGAGGGACAGCTGATTGGTTCATATCTGACCAATTAGTTTTAGCACATAGGTTGTAGCTCTAACTAAACACCTCCCATTCAAGGGGAGGGGCTGGAAGGGGAGGTGGTCCCTACACACACCTGACTGTCACACTTAGACTTGGGCTAATGCCTTAATACAAATTAGTTAAAGCCTGGGCTGATCTGAAATAAACTCCTTAAATTACAAAGTATTTATGTTGCTTTTCAGAAAAAGATACCAGATGCTCAAGGAGACTTTGAACATAGATTTCTGAGAATGGACATTGTACCAGAAGCCTTTTAATCTAGTCAATGATATTTTAATAATACTTTTAAAAAATATTTTATTTATTCATTTTCAAGCAGAGAAAGAGAGAGAGAGAGAGAGAGAGAGAGAGAGAGAGAGAGAGAGAGAGAGAGCGAGCGCCAGGGCCACCACCTTATGGGTCTGGCTTATGTGGGTCCTAGGGAATTGAACCCAGGGCCTTAGGCACTGGAGGCAAGTGCCTTAACAGCTAAGGCATCTCACCAGCCATAGTCAATGATATTTTGAAGCCCCCCAGTTCAAAATCTATACAGAACATAACAGTGCCAGAAAGAAAGAAGCTCCCTATTGAGAGTATTGAGAGGCATGATGACCATCCACACCTACAAACAGGAACCCCAACATGCCTATACTTATAGCTTCTCTTTCTATTCCCTTCCTATACATATCCCTTCCCCCAGGTGAAGAAAGAGGCAGACTTGAGGTTTCTACCAGTTCCTGATCTCCTTGCATGCTGACAATGCAATAAACATTCATTTCTGCTTTTTTTAAACATAATGTCATTGTATTGATTTCTCTGTACATCCGAAAGAAATCTCTCACTCAGAATCAGTCTTGTGAGGTACTTGAAGCAGATAATAGAGCTATGTGATAACCAATGTTTGATCAGTAACAGAACATGAATAGACCTCATCACTCACAGCTCTACTAAGGACGCTGCTCTGCCATTGGCCTGCCTGTGTATTTTCCTACCATGTGTAACCATGCTTAGCAACACTTGTTAATACTTCTTTCATCAGTTATGCTTTACTATATGCCTGTAATGTAGCCTGTCCAGTATATAGTTCTCCACTCGCAATAGTGATAGAGATTAGAACTAAGGTAGGCTTCTTTTGTAGGTAGCTAGTTAGGGACACTAGACTAAAAGAATATAAATGTCACTATGCCATGGTGAGAATAGAAGGTCATTCTAGTCCAAAACTAAATCTTACTCATCAAGATAGCAATTGGGAGCAACCTTTGGTCCTCATTACGTCCTGGTTCTTTCTCCTCTTTCTTCTGACTCTGTTTTCTTCACCCTGACCCATCAACCAATCAAGGCCCTTATATACATTTAAACTTAACCAATAAAGTTCATAACAACTGTAGGCCTACTTTCTATTTAGGTACAACCATTCAGACTCCTCATTACATACAAACTTCAGTCCAGAGTACTGGCCAACCACCCATACTTCCAGGACCCCTCTCTGACTTAGGGAGGTTTCCTTTCTTTCACTTTTAATAAAACTTGACTTGCTTACCCTTCTTCAACTGCCCTCACTGAAGGGAGTCCTCACTGAAATCTGGTGACAGAGTAGAGAAGCCACACCTACAGGAGTGAGCAGAGGGCCAAACTGGGTCAAGCCTGTAGTTGATGACATCACATCTTTCACTGGGGCTTCAGTGCAAGAGCTGCTAGTACACACTGCAGTCTGTCTTTTTTTTTTTTAACATTAAAAGAGTTTAACAAATAGAATAAGAAAAATGGTTCTTACTTTCTCATTTGAAGCCTCAAATCGAGCTGTGTTTATCTACCTAATCTTGGACTTGTTAGTTATAAAAGTTAATTCACTTGCTATCTTTAAAGACTCGTCCAACCTGGGTTATTTCACAGTAACGTACTGTAGAAATTCTTCACCGCATGACTCCTCTTGCTTATAGAATTGACTATGTTGTCTTAAATACCTGTAAGATGAAATTCAAGCCGTCATCCTGGTAAGGAAAATCCTCTCTTAGTCTTCCTTTATCTCTTTCCTGCAGCATCTTGCTTTTCCAAAGCCAACTCCAGGTCTTCTTGCCTGCACAGTATGTTTGCTATGATGTGCCATATCATACTACTTTCTCTTCCCAAGCATACTGGTCAGTCAGAACAGTGGTTTAAATATGTGGCCCCATAAACTCAGACTTGGGTCTTGAGTCTCTAGTGGGTGGAGGGCTATTGGGAAGAGGTATGCCACTGGGGACAGATCTGAGAGTGGAACCCTAAGGCTAGCTGTATTGGGGCAGACCTTAAGTCAATTTCTAAGGTGTGAGAGCCATTTGAGTTCTGACTGTTCATTCTTTTTGGTGTTTGCTGGATGTTTGATGGTGTCTCTCTGCTATGAGTCTATGGAAATAATCCATTTTCTTCTGTCATTGATTATGTTCCCTTGGAATTTGTAAACCTGAAATAAACCCTTTCCTCCTATAAGCTGTAAGCTGGTCAGGTGTATGTCCAGCAACTTGAAGCTGACTGCAACAGTCAAGAAACATTTTTAAAGTCCCTAAAAACTTGAGTTTTGAAAAATGTTAACATCTCTGTAGATTCTTGTTACAGTGATTTCCCTTTAGGTCTGCAAAAGACAGGCAAGATGTGAAAAAAGTCAAGATCAGTTGTCAGCAAAGAGATCAGATCTGAGTAAGGAGTACTCAATCCACAGTGTGAATAATGCCATTGAGAGTGTGATGAATGATGGGGAGCTAGGGAAAAAATGGCATTGGGTGGATAGAAGTCACAGAAGAAAGAAAAGGTTGCAAAGATAATTTCTAAGAACTTATTTAAAGGCATGGACCTTGACTCATTTTTTTTCATGGGAATCTCTTACTGTCCAGAAACTCTTTTTACAATGTGGAGAGACTGGAATGTTAAAAGTCTAGAGCCAAAACATTGTGGGCTCCCTTTAGCCTCTTTAATAGCCATTTATTGCCCACCTCTGTGTGTGACCTAACATCACGGTAACAACATGGTGATCAGGTGAAATCTTTTTGGAATGTACTAAGAGACCACCAACTTCCACTGATCACTGACTTGATTACTACTTCAGTTTCATTACTTATTAGTGGTCTGTTTAAATTGTTTATATCTTCTGGCTTACTTTTGTTGTTTTTGTTTTGTTTTGTTTTTGAGGTGTGGTCTCACTCTAGCACAGGCTGACCTGGAATTCACTATGTAATCTCAGGATAGCTTTGAACTCATAGCAATTCTGCTACCTCAAATCTCCAACAGATTTGTATGTTTCCCTTTCCCTAATACAATTATTCTGTGTTGTAGGCCTTTGGAAATCTCTGGGTAAGATATTTATGGTCATTAGAGATTAAAGTTTCTTAAAGGGTTAATATTTGGGCTTAACTCAGGTCTGTCATATTGGGTCAGAGTTTACCAGGTTTTCTTGATGAATTTTTATTGAGTTACCCAAAAATTGCACAGAATATGATCATTCCAGAAATCCAATAAAATGTCAGTCCCTTTAGTTACTATTATTGTTATTATATTATATATTTTATTACATAGTATATATTATATTATTATTATTATTATGGTTCTCCTATTTTTGTCTAGAAATTATTGTCTTGCTCCTCTAAAGCATATGTGTGCAGTGGGTACTGTAGAACCAAAGGTGTGAATTTAAAGAGAAAAATGATATGTGCTCATTGTTCTTGCCTGTGATTATAGTTGTGACCTCCATTGAGATTGAGTACTGAAACCATATTCCTGGTCAAAATTTACCCTTGAGGATTGCTTAGGAAGTTATCATATTAGCACTTGACATATGTAGTCTCAGTGAGCCCAACATGGACAGTTACCCTGCAGCAAGGGAGCATATTGAGTCCCAGATGAAGTGCTTGACTTTTGCTTGAAGGCAATGTTTTATGGAAATACATATCCTTAAATACAAGAATCATACACTTAGTGGCTAGTTGCTCATGAATAAAATGTACCTGATAAGTAAGGAAACATTCTGTCACACATTCTGTGGTTAGCGATCATTAAGTGTAGTAGCAGATGCAATGGTCTGAAATAATTACATGGCTCTTTTCCTCCATTAATTCTTAGCCAGATCCATATAGTTTAATTTATCTAAGAAACGTGTTTATTTTGTGACTCTACTTCTAATGCTGGCTTCATTGAGTCCTCAGGATCATCTGAGACCTTCTTACCATGGCCTAACCTCCATACTTGGTCTTTCCTATCTTCTCCGTCACCTTGCCATAAGCTTTTCTGTACATAGAAGCTTAATCTATTTTATATGAAATGCTTGCATTAACTTAAATACCTATTGAAAATCTTTCCAAAGCATGTCCTGTGGTATACTTATTAATGAATCTACTTCATAAAAGATAAATTATTTCATAGATTTTTTATGATAAAATGCAAAAAGTAAATGACTATCTTTTATAGAACTTTCAAAATTTAGATAAATATATTAAAGGCTTTCAGAAGTCCAGTGTTTCTTACCTATTTGAAAATACTGTTGTTGTTCATTTTGCCTAATAGTAGTGATTGCATAAAAGTATTAGATTTTGGAAGCACCAACCTACATATGAAATACAAATACTGGCATTAAAGACTCTTCCATGTGCTGTTCCTTGCTTACCTTCAGTAAAGCTCATAAACTGAGACACATGATAGCACTGACCTGGCCTTGAGCTTTAGCAAGTCCACTGTGTTGTGGAGTACTCTCCTTGAAAATTCATAAATTCTTTTCTAAAACTCCTGGAATCTCCTGGGGGGGGGTAAACACCATCGGAACCATACTGAAACATCCTTGTGGATGTTGGTCCCATGTCTCCTCTTCAAGGTACTCGTCATCTTCCTACCGCACTTTCAAAGTTGATCAAATACCCCCACAAGTTCAAGCACTCATACCTCGGAGTTGTCCCCGGCTCTGTCGCTGAGCCATATTTCTAGGATCACTCCTGTTAGCTTGCACCGTACTTCTTAGCATAACTGCAAGAAAATGAGCCACCAGAAGGACTCTGACATGTTGATTTAGGTGACTGATCTCATGTTAGATACAGGGTGATTTCACAGCTGTGGAGTACTGGCAGTCACTGCTGAAGTGTGAACTTATGTTGCATATGCGGGTTATTATGCTGACTTTTACCCATCTGTGTTCTGACTGTGTTGTTTCCCATGATGAAAAGCACCTGAGTGTGAAGAGGGTCATGGCAGGTGTCCTTTACCCTCTGTGTCTCTTACTGCTGGCAGCCCACTCCTTGCATAGGCTCCATGCCACATAAATAGGAGCTGACACAGGTGGTTGCTTTCTTCTCATCTGAGCACATTTACAATGGCAGCATCATCAGACTCTGTTGTTCCATGTGCTCTTAGTCCCATCCATATGGTGACACTGGGTTCTCCTGGGTCACCCTTGAGTTGGGCAAGAGATCATGAATTACTTGTATGAGAGGATACCCTTCTTACCCTGTCTGGCCCCTGGGCTGTATTTCTTGCTTATGGTAGCGTGCATGAGCACAATTCACACACACAAAACACATTCTGGAAATGTTATGGTTGTGACCTAAATTATTTAACAGGAGACATGGATAAATAATGTGTTGTTTTACTGAAATATTTGGAGTGATAAATGTATCATGGCCAGAAAGTTATCTTTCACATTTTTCTGTATAAGATCAAGTAAGTGTGGAAACAACTTTAAAAGGGTCATTGCCAGTAGCTACAGACAGATAAGACATGATGCAGAACATGAAGACCTATGAAACCAGCCACTAGGGTACTTCCTTGGTGCGTATACTGGATCTGTCTGTAGGTTAGGGGGTTATGAACTGCACCAGAGGTAGCCAGTTTTTGTTCTTTTTTTCGTTCCCTCTTGTGTATTGTTGCTGGGGGGGGGAGGGAGTAATGTCTCTGGATATTCTCCCTCACCTTTTTGCACCCTCTTCCCCTCAGTTCCCTGAGTCATAGTGGGTGAGTTTTGAGTCAGCTCTGTTGTTTAGATCTTTGCCCTGGGTCGTGTTGGGTATCATTGGTGTCTGTCTCCATTGACCTTTCATAGGTTATCAAACTTGCAGTGGTGATTGGTCTCCTGTTTGTCTCGTCACTTTCTCTTGGGTTTCATTTGGGCCCTGTGTGAAGGCTAGGTGTGGTTTGTCTCCTGCCAGGATGTCAGCCTTCATCCAATGACTTGTTGGTGGAATTGAGTTGTCCCTGGCTCTCTCACTGCCTTCTAAAAAATGCAAACAGAATCTCCATTGGACAGTGAGATCAATATAGGTTAAATGAGACAACATTGCTATTTTGGCTAGCTCCTAATGTGTGTAGCCCCTCTGTAGCTCTCTGGTAGTGGGAATTTCCCTAGGAGCCCCAGCTCTTGGTCCCCATAGGATTATGCCATGGATTGCAGTTTCAGTTATGGGTTCCTTGTCACTAAGGGAATCTCTTAGCCAATCATTAAGCTATTGATTACCCTCCTGGGTTTAGTGCCACGATTACACAGTTGAGCACTTCTAAGACTTGCTGGTCTCTTCCATACAGCATTGTGTTCTGCATTCTTGTGACAACTGTCTGCATTGTATATCAGTGGTCTCTTCTTTCTCCAAATATCATTGACCAATTTCCACTGGCAGCTCATGCAACACCTTCACGTGCTACACATGCTACCATCTGGGAGCTGGTTACCATTCTGGATCTAGCAGGATCTCTTGGTGTTGTTTGACGACACTTTGTAAATTCTTCAGCAATAGGGTCTTACCTTAGGACTGGGGCAGGTATTCAAGAGTTTTGACAAAAGTCTGTCACATTTTGGGGACCTTGTGGGTCTCTTTGATCAACAGCTCAGTGTGGGAAGGAACCAATAACTGGGACAGGGAGATGCAGGCCAGAACAGTTATTCTTGAGGTTAGGCTTCCTCCCATTCTGTTCATGGCCCCTCGTACCAGTGATACCCACACCTTCCTCAGTAGCTTACTGTCTAAATGCTAGGGTTTTATGGTGTTAATTCATTATTAGTTTAGTTTACTCTATTAGTCCCCCTTCTACCTCCCCCCACAATTCATTCCATTCCCTTTTACAGAATAAGTTACTTTCCTTCTACATGACTATCCATTTTTAATATTGTTTAAATCAATATATTTTTCAGTGTCTTAGCAAATATATTTTCTTGATGTCCCACATACTCTACAGATCATCTTATTTTACTTAGCAATACTCATTCTTTTTCATATATATACTTTAATTTCTATTAATCTCATACTTTCGCTGCATGCTTTTGTCTAAGATATTCTCTTTCTTAGCCATTCTTTATGATTCATCTCAGGCCTCACTGGAGGTCCAAGTACCTACAAACATGTTCACAATCTCATTTTGATCCCTGCCAAGCTTTCATAAATGCTTTGCTGCCATTGGAGGGCTAAGGTTTCCCATGAGACAATGGCAGGACTTCAGGGTCATTCCATCTCCCCTGACCTCCCATGCTCCTTCTAAGGCTAAGCATCTGGAAATCTATGAGAAACATAGTTCTGACACTCCCAGGTCCTCTCTTGCAATTTTTGTATTTAGAGAGTGGAACATTTCCTGCAGGTAAAAATGGTGGTTGAAAATTTCAATTTTCTTCTCTCAAAGGTCTGTAGCTCTAGAAAGGTGAATAATTTCTCTCCCTGTCATGAGTAGAAGGTTACCAGTGATTGATCATAGCTGTAACTCAAGGCAGAGCTATCTCCCACTGTTAAAATTGCAGAAAGCTTAGGCATGGTTATTTAGCTTCTTATGTCATGCAATGGAAATGGAAATTCAAGGGGAATTATTTTAGTAACACAACCATATTGGAAACCAGTTTCGGAATTCAGCCCCCAATTTAGGTTCAGGGAAGTTTCCAGGAGTCTGTCCTCTAGGGATAAGGGCACTTTCTTATTGTCCTTACCTAGAACTTGGAGAGCGAAAAAATCTGACTAAAAGGCTTATTTTCCTGTCCTCCTGGCTAATGGTATATTCTTAGACATCACTGTGGAGAGTGTGGTTATTTTTCCTTATTCTCAAAGTACTGACATGAAATCCTTTTGGCTTCTCAGGTCCCTGATCAGCTTTCCTGATGGGGCAGAGTACATGGTCTCTCTGGTGTTCCATGAATTGCAAATATTCAAGTACTCTCGGTTTGTGTATTTGTCCTTTATTTTTAAAGCTCTAAGCATCATTTGACAGCTCTGGTTGAGAATTTACTGTTGAAGTTCTATCCCAATGAACACAGATGTAGCTTCTCTACCCTTTTCTGGTGATAAATTAGCTTGGTGTACTCAGCAACTGTCTACCCACAATTTTCCAGATCTAAGAAGACCCACAGTTCTCCATGGAGAGGCATTTCTGTGAATGAGTGGCCTAAAAGAAATCTTCATGACTAGGCCTATGAACTTTCATTTGGCATGAGCATTTCTTAGCTCCTTAGGATTTAAATCCTAGTAATTTATTAGTGGTATATTTAAATTATGACTCAAAGTTTGTCCTATGGCTTGGTTCTTCCTGAGAATATACTCAGTGTCTAGTGGAAAAAAAAACTTTAATCATGGTTTAAAAGTCTGTTTCACTGATGTTTCAAAATGACAGCCCAGTCCTTAGAGAATCCTGCCTCCCTTGACATAGCAGAACAATAATTTCAAGCTACTCCAAGGAGGTCTGATGTTACCATCCCCCTATCATACCCAAAGGACTCTAATATCCTATGAAAATGAGGATCTATGAAGTTTAAATTAAAACCTAGACTCCTTTGAAATTTACAACCTTCTATAATGCTGTGCAAGCCTGTTTGCCACAGCATCATGTTCTAGGTTGTACATTCTCCCCACTGACTTTGTACTTATACTTCATGAGCCATAATGACTCATATCTAATTAAGACTTACTCCCATAGGCTCTGCATCCAGTGGTCTGGCAATTGTGGTGAAAGTGAAACTTGGCATACATCTGTGTTAATTTGTTATTCAGGAGAATGACTGAGAATTGTGACTAAGTACAAAAATCAAAGGAAATAAATGATACCCAAAAAGCAAAAAAAAAAAAAAAAAAAAAGAAGAAGAAGAAGAAGAAGAAGAAGAAAGAAAAAAACACTTTGAAATTTTATGTAATCTAATCTTCACACACCATTGTATCTCTAAAACAAATGTAATTCAAGAGGGATTATACTATTATAGTATCTTAAATATGTTTTTATTATTCCTAGCAACATTTTCCTCTTTTTCTTTCCTCAACTCCCCAGAGCCTAACATGACTCAGCTGTTCTCACTATTTTTTTAATATTTTATTTCAACTTTATTTTCACTTAATTCCACATCTCTCAGCCTCTGTTCCTCCTTCCCTCCATCTTTTGTCCACAAAAGGTCATAACAGTTGACAGTAAGATGATATGAGTAAGTACTATAGCTTGAATACATCTCCAAAATTTTGGTGTTTAAACTGAATGCCCAGTGTGCTTATTAAGAGGTGATCAGTCCATGAGGACTCCTCTGTCATGAGTAGTGCTAAGGCTCTTAACAGAAGACTTTATGTAGAGCCCAGTGAGCTTGCCCTCTGATCCTCTGACATATGAGAATACAACATTCATCCCTCTGTCATTCTTCCTTTGATCATGTGAGGACCCTTGGCACTGGTTGGCACCTTGATCTTGGACTTGCCAGCCTCTAAACTGCAAAAAAAAAAAAACACCAAAATTTTCTTCTTTCAAAATTATTCATTTGTTGGCTATATTAGGAAAAATGAAGTACCTAAGTATTTCCTTTCCATAAACATAAATACTTATATCCTCTGAGAAATGTGACCTACACTTGTTCTAACTGGGTGATTTATGGATAATTTCACATGCAGCCTTGTTGACAATGAAATTCTCCATAAAGGAATATGTTAGTCTTAAAAATTAGAAGAAAACATGTAACTCTCAGCCCAAGACTCATCTGGTGTAAGGGAGCCTCTTACTAAGTCCGTGGTTTTCCCCGGGTCTCTTCAAAGTGTTTCATCCACAGTGCATTACAGTAACTAAGAACACATGGAAGTATGCTTTTAAATACCTAAGTCATACAACTGGATAGCTTACTGCCAGGCAAGATACCTGACCAGAAAGTGAAGCAGGAAGACAAGAAGGTAATTAATGAGCTCTATGTTTAAATCTCAACCCTGCAGAGAGGCACAGGCAGCAGGACAGTGTGATAAAGATTACAAAGCAGGAATCAAAAGCTATAGCACTCTGGAGCAATGCTGAGAGGAAAAGTCCACTTAGAGAGCATGGTGAAGAGGAGACTGACCGTGAGGATCTGTTTCCCAGGCACAAGAAAAGCTCTTCAGCAGAGAGAGAAGGCTGGAGAAACTCCCATAAGGTAACCCTGTGCATTTCTACCAAGCTGACTAAGGATAAAGGAATGGATGGCTATGTCTTTTGAATTGGTTTCAGTTATGCTTTGAATTTAAGAGTTCACATAAGTAGAGTTTGGTCTGAGAAGTGTAAATAGAAAATTATTGTACAGAGAGATGAAGCCTTGGTCTGGTATATTTCATTTGGGACATGGAATGGTTAGTTAGAGAAATATACAGCAAGGAGTAATTGGAAAGAATTTTTAAATCATTCATTCATCCATTCATTCATTCAGCAAGGATTTACTGAGTATCTGCCAGACATTGTGTTATGTACTGGAATGGTATTAGTAAACAAAACTCCAACCTATGGTCTGGTAGAAGATGAATCCATTTAATACCTAAGTTTATAAGCAATGTAGTTGTAATATTTGTGTCTCAAAGAAACACACCATACACTGCAAACACAGCATGAGAGACTCAAGACATCACGGAACGCTTCCTGGCATATAAATTGAGATTTACAAAGATGAACGCTAATTGACATGTAACTACAAGTGTAAAGAAAATCCCAACCAAAGAGAGAAGCCTACAGGAAGACTGACTCAGAAATAGACTGGAATCAATACAGAACTAAAGTTGATTGAAGAACACAGAGTCTAAAAAGGAACAAAGTGGAGAATGATCTGAAATAAAGCAGAAAAAAAGATTTAAAAAAAAAACAGGAAATATTGTGGAACTGTGAAGTGATAATGGCCTAAGAATGGCTGCTCTAAATTTAAAACAGAAACATAAATTTTGTTTGTACCACTAAAGAGCAAGGGCAAAAGTTAAAGGGAATAGATCCTGCTCAGCTATAGGGTCAGGTGAGATAGGGACAGAAAGAACAATCCATCTGTCCAGTGGACACAGAGAAGATTCTCAGGTTATAAGGAATCACTATAGGGAGCTCAGGCTTTCCACATAGACAGAAATAGAAAATCATTTGGCTCTGGGAGAGGTGATAATGGAAACAGCAAAATAAGGTAGAACTATGACACTATGAGAAAAAAGCAGAAGGAAGCCCAGATAAAGAGTTCTCTGTGGAACCAGCAGTTGTGCAATGCAGTGCCATTTCTAGAGGGAAAGCAGGTATATTTTTATCCTTAAGGATCTTAGAAGTAGAAAAGAAAGAATAAATGACCAGGGAAAATAGTTTGTCAAGCCCACTTTACAAGAACTACCAAATGCAATAATGACGTAATGATGGTTCATATCTTGACCACTCTGTAGACAGAGAATAGTAGTTATGTTATTTTAGTGAATCCATCTAATTAGGTTACCACTATTTCTCCCTTCTTACAAAAGAGGAAACTGAGGTACAAACAGGGGATATAACTGATCCACAATCACATAGGTATTAAATGAATAACCGAGGCTTAAGCTTGTTATCATACTCAAGCTTGGTATTTTACTATTTTTCTACATCATCTTTCCAGCAAAGGAGGAAATAGAATGTTTGATGGATGAAGTTCAAATCAGAAGCCAAAGGAGGGAGGGATAAGGAAATGGGATAGAGAGAAAACTTGGCCTATAGAGTCACGTTATTTCTAGCTGGATGGACCAGGACACTAAAAGTGATGCCTTTAGACATTAGTGAGAGCTAGTTAGTCTTCCTTTCTAGATTAAAGCAGTGCAAAGGTGTGCCATCTGGGGATGTGGAAATAAAACAACCCTTCCTCAGTGGCTCCTATAGGGAAGGTATAACCCTGTTTCCAGAGAGATTGCTATGTAGCCATTTGTCCAGGTCTTTCATTAACTTTGGAGAACCAATATAAGGTGTTTTTAAAAATTTCCTTTGACTTTTAATTATAGCTGAAACATTTTAGGGTATTCCGATTTGTACTATTAATGAAAACATAGGAAATACACAGAAATGGCTAGATGTAAAGATTACTGCTTATACTCTCTTATGCACAATGGTTTCTTTGTTTTGCATGTGCTGACATCCATTTGAAGGTATTTCTCAATTTCAGGAATCTAGGTCTACAATGGCATTAAAATGTGATTGCTTTCATTGATCCAAGAGGAAAAAAAAGTCTTGACACTTAGTTGCTTCTTGACAGTAAATTAGAAAAATAAAATAAGCACAAATGAGTTTTCTGTTCCTTGATATTCTGTCTTATACCAAGTACAAAGAGAGTGTTAGGAAGGGGTAAGAATTTTATTCCATGGGAGTTCTGAAAGGCAACACCCCATTCAGATTGCTTTCTTCTTTTAAAATCCTTTACCATGTAGTAGTTTCTTTGCATGCATTTCTCATTTTCTCAGCAAGCTAAGCATGTTCCCATAAGCATAGTCCATACCAAGAATACTCTAGAAGTCTCTAGAAGTATCTTAACATTTCTTCATAGCTTTTAAAATAATCAAGCCTTTCCAAAGCAGATATTTTGCTATAAAGTTTCTGAATTCAGTTCTTAAACAAGAATGTCACTGAATCTATTATTCTTCAGAAATGGTAATCGTTACTAAAAAGGTACATTGTTGGTGTTATAGTCAACAAAACTAACAAAACTAGATGGCTAGATCCCTTAGACAGAGGTTTCCTTTTTTATAGCTGTGGAGACTAGAAGACACAAGATTAAGGTATCAACAGGGTTGGTGAGGGTTCATTGCCTGCCTTTCAGACATTTATATTCTTACCATGCCTTCATGTGGTAAAGATCTCTATTTCCCATTTCTTCTTTAATCTTATTGAGTAACAACTAGAAAATTATATAGATTCATGATGTACAACATCATGAATTGATAGACATATACATTATATTATATTGATCACAATAATGTATCTATTATTTTTACCCTTTGCTCTGCGAATACTTATAATCTATTACCCTTAGGGTGTCCTAGCAGTTTTATGAACTGCAGTCACCAAGCTATATCTGGGATCTCCAGTACTTATTCATCTTGTAACTGAAAATTAATATGCTCTTCTCCAAATTAGGAATATACCTAGCAAATATTAGGCTTACAACTATAAAACAACAAAAATATAGGAAAGTAGCTTATTGATATTGACCTTGAAAATGAATTTCTTTTTCTTTTTCTTTATTTTTTAGATGACATGAAAAAACAGACAACAACAAAACAAACAAGTAGAATTCAATGAATCCAGAGCTCTCTGCACAACAGAGAAAATCATCAGCAAATGAGAGACAAAATAAGGAAATGTGTCTGACCAGGTTCAATTAAAGAAAAAGTAGCCCATACATCTCATACATCTCCTCCTCTTCCTAAAAAGTCCTATGTGGCTGAGGCCCCCTTGAAGACCTAAACTAAACTTTAATTACTTCCTAAGACCCTATCTCCATCTGCAATTACATTGGGCTTCAATTTATGAGCAAGGAGCACTCAATTCATGTTGTTGTTGGGAACACTGTAGAGAGATTTGGTGAAAGAAAAATTCTTTCTTTATAAGAAAGAAAAATCTTATAAATTTACATTATTATGAACGTTGTATTAAAAAAGACTAATAGGACCTAGTCTAATCCTTTTAAAAATAGACAGTCCTCAACCAGAAAGTTTCTAAAGGAAAAATTTTAGGATTTTTTGAGACTTAGCTTCCATGTTATCTTTTATTCCATATAAGTAAATGCAATGCATTATTGAATGTTTTTTAAAAATCCTTCACTTTCTAAAATCACCTCTTAAAGACTACCATTTCAAAGTAGAAAGCTTTATTATGTTTTCCAGATATATTTTTTTGACTGAGTGAGGGAAAACAATGTGGTTATTAATTCCCTGTTCTTTTGCTTAACTGTTCTTTTCATTCCAAGGCACATGAAATGCTGCCAGCTAATCACTTTAATGGTGCACTATCCAGGAACCGTGGGCCCCACTGCGAGCCAGCACCACAAGATGTCAGAAAGGTCATCATGACTTGAAGTGAGTGTTGGATCTCTGACAGACATGAGTCATCCTTAGATCGCTGTGCCATGCAAAGCTTACCTATTTCACAGAATGAACTCCACAGACATCCAGACTCATTCAAAATTGCTTCACCTGCATTATGCAGCTCCCCTTCCCCTATCTATTTTATACTTTGAAGGCAATCATGAGCAAAATTTCTACCTTCAGTACATTCTCTTTGGTAGCTTTCTTTAACTAAAAGCTGAATCAGTTACCTTAAGCTCACTGCTTCCTCTGCTGAACTTGAAAGAGGTGGATACATTTGCTCTTTCAAGACCTGTAGCCATTGGGTCCTAAGGGAGGCTGGAAAACTCCTTTTGGCTTATCAACACTTCAGACTTTTTCTCTTTCCTAATCTTCCTTCCCTAAGGCACACATGTGTACACATGTATGCACAAGAGTGCACACAGTTGTGTACACACACAACTTTACAATTCATGTCTTCAAGTTATAATATCCACTTGTAATGGCTAAGTTTTGTTGTCAACTTGACCTTTCAAGTAATCTTGGGTGAGTCTCTGAGGATGTTCACAGGAAGACAGCCTCTCAGTAGAGGGTAGGATGTAAGGAAGCTCAAAGGAGCTAGAAGTAAACATCCTTTCCTGTGTGGGCAATGCAGGGAGGAAATTCCAGAGACTCAGGAAGTCATTAAGTCTGGGATAGGGCTGCAAGACCCACCCTAAGGCTATATAAAGGAGAAGAAAGTGTCTTTGGCCTTTTTCCTGCCTGTTTGCTATTCTGTGTGTATGGTGTTGGTGGTGGGTTTCTCTCTCTGCTCGGACCTGTGAAAGAGGACCAGTACTTTTATGGGACTTCCCCTGGATCTGTAGCTTGAATAAATCATTTCCTCCCATAAACTGTGCCTGGTTTGGAGATTCATCCCAGTGGCGTGTGGCTGATGGCAACACCACTCTTCTTCATGGTAGTCATCTATACAGCCCATATTATTCCCTTTTACCAATTTAAGCTTTAAATGCCTGGTTCAATGAACTTTGTCCAGTTCTATTCTTGTCACTTTTAGTGATTTGGTATGTGTGTAAATGCTCTTTTCAATACCTTGGACTTTAAGTTCATTTTCACTCTTTGTCTCAGTGACCTATCTCCCCATTCTAGTTCACCCATTTATCACCAAGTTCACACCTTTTTTGGGCATATGTGTTTACAGTATGTGTGATAGCAATGTTGTGTCTAGTATATGCACACGTACATGCACATGCATGTGGAAGCTAGAGGAGAACATCTGGCTTCTTCCTCTGTCAGTCTGCCTATTGTTTACCTTTTAGATAGAATACCTCAACATAGAGCTGTCATTTTCTGTCAGACTGGCTGACCAACAGACCCATAAATTCTCTAGTCTCTGTCCCCCTCAAATTTCTCTCTACTTTCTATAAGAGGATTATTATTTTCTTCCTAATTCTAATCAAAGGTTTGGATGTGTGACTTGCTTTAGTCAATGAATTATGAACAACTCTATGTGTGAAGTTCTGAACAAAAGTTTTAAGAGACAGGTATGGTTTCTTCATTGCTCTTACATCTCTACCATACAACTGAGATAAGAGGACTTCTTTAGCCTGGGCCTTGGAATGGAGGAAATATGGGACAGAATTAAGGCTAACTCATAGCTTCCCTGTATGTCAATGGGAAATGAGCATTTGTCATTATAACATGCCGAGTCTGGGATTCCTTGTTTAGCATAATGTAGTGATGGTAATAGATTTATTTATACAATGTTGGAATGCTACAGTTTATATCTTTGATGTTAAAGATTTGGTCACAGAATGGCATTATTGGGAGATGTTGGAACTTTTAAGTGGTAGGATCTAGCAGATCTTTGTGTCAGTGGGGGCATATTCCCAAAAGAGATTGTGGGACTCTATACTTTCCCTTCTTTTATGTTTCCTGGCCATCATGTGATTACACTTGTTCTCCCATGTTCTCCCCACCATGGTGTCCTGTCTTGCCATAGGCCTAAAGCATCAATACCAATGAAGCACAGGGTGAATGATCTGAAACTATAGTCCAAACAAACCTGTTTTCTTTGTTTCCCCCCCTCAGGATTTTGTTAGAGTATCCGAAAACTAATAGTAATAATATCTCCCTTGTCAATCATAAAGAGTTAAAAGGATCAAATGAAAAATAAACAACAAATATTCTACTATGCTTGTCACATTATTAATATATAATTTCTCTAAATATATAGACTACATATGGAATTCTAAATATATGAAATCCCATGATTTATATTTCTTTATTCCTGCACATAGATATTTCAATGGAAAAAGAGCCATTCAGATATTCTGAGCAGGCAAATTATCCATTTTCATTTGTAGTTACTGAAAAACTAAGGCTGATGTTTAGATAACCAGTGAAGGTTATTGAAACAATGTACTATTAAGTACTTTATTCATTCAAAATGATGCCTGTCCCACCTCTCTGCCCTTACACAGTTATTAGGGAGATCTCCCATCTCTGTTTTTTTACATTTTATTGCATTTTTATAATTGTTAGGTTATATCTGCAGTCTGAGAACAGTGAATTTGATAGCGATCTTGAGGAGCTTGTGTCATCAGGGAAAGCTTGCTAAGTGACTGTAGGTCCAAGGTCAAGTGCAGCATCATACACCACTTCCCTACAGAGGAAAGCCAGCTTGCTTAAAGGAAATGCTGAGATGAGTGGGCTAGCTCCTGTTGGGAAGGAGTACGTATGACAGCACATTAATCTTCACCACAACTTTACCATGTACGTGTAATTATTCCCATTTTGCAAATAAAAATGAAGCTCTGAAGGGCTACAGATCTCGAACAGACTAATAAAATCCAAATACAGCTCCACAAGTCAAGATTCTTGTCTTTTCCATTGTGCACTTCACATGGATGTTTCATTTAGTACCTTGTGTCCCAGAAAGTTCAGAGCTAAGATTTCATTTGGCCACAACACTGTAACACCTGAGTTTTAACATGTAAATGAGTCAAGCTTCAGCAAGCGCCCTAGACTTTGTTTTTTGTAGGATTTGAAAGCTGGGTAGAGGCGATTATAATTTTCTACCTAAGAGTGAAATTGCTTCTTAAAATCAGACTTGAGTCTAAATTTGTTTACAAATGGTAACTGAAATGGAACTGATTTAACAATAAGAAAGATCCTAAGAAATATAACTTTTTCTAAGATTTCCTCTGGCAAGAATAGAGAAAGGCAATTATTAGTAACAGAGTCAAATGACTTCAATTATAAAAGGTAGAATTATTATTCTCTAACAGAGTTATGCCTAGTTAATTGCCACACTGAGTGACTACTCACATGTTTTCTTTCATTTGGACTGGGTGACCAACCACAATGGTTTTAGGGGAAAAAGTAGTGTGTGCCTGTTCCCACTTTGGCATTGGCCCTAATGTTACCTCAAACTTTAGTGAAGACGCTTTGAGCAGATGACTATTCCCTGAGTAGAAACCTCAAAAGACACACACCATAAGATTTGAGTAGGATGGTTATATCTAATATGAGAAGATCACAGAATGCCCCCAGTGAACTTTTATCTTTTCTAGAAGACAGCATGCATGATTCAATGAGAAAAGCTTTAGAGTTGAAAAGGTGAATTTGATTGCATGTTCTCCACAAGCTGGAGATAAGTCCCTTGACTTTTTTGTCCTCTTATCAATCAATACATAGAAAGTTCTTAGGAATTTGGTAGACAGTAAGCACATAGACAATGTTAGCTGTCACTATTATTTCTATAACAGTGTTGTTACTAGCTACTTTATAGGGCTGTTAAGAATAGTAAGACTTTTAAAATATGAGAAATATTAGTAATGGGCTTGATAGATGTCTTAAAAGTTAAAGGCACTTGCTTGAAAAGTCTGATAGCCTGACAGTCTGAGTTTGACTCCCCAATCCATGTAAAAGCCAGACACAAGTAGCACATGTGTCTGGAATTTGTTTACAATGACAGGAGACCCTGCTATTCTCTCTCTTTCTGTCTCTCTCTGTCTCTCTCTGTCTCTCTCTCTCCTTTCTCTCTGTCTCTCTCTTTTACTTAAATAAGTAAATAAATATTTTTTAAAAAATAAATATCAATTATATACTGTGCTGAGTTCATGCTCTAAAGAGGCTGCATCATCCCTTACCCTCATTACACAGAGACAGTGGACATGAGCAGGATGTGGATTTTGCTGTAGGTGATTCTAATATGTATAGCATTGGAAGTGACTGCATTTATACAGTAGAACCATATTAGGAAGACTAGCTATTATATTCATTAAGAGCCTACTATATTTCATGGAGAGTGCTAAGATAGCAGGAATAAAAACAAATACATTTCAGACCAATGAGAAATTGTACTTATCTTCCAGAACTTACTATCTAAATGAAAACCAATACATACCTACTAAAAGAGACTTTAAAATATATAAAACAAAAGAAAATGTCTTCTAATTTAAAATATACTTCTTTCATCCCACATATTAATAATGAGAAACAAGCATTCATGAGACCGCAATTACTTCTTAAAGGTTACTGAAGTTATCATTTAAAAATGAAGAAGCTTGTTATCATTTTGTATCCATTTTAAGTCTTTATCAACAGATATTATTCATTCACAGAGTTATTCCAAAAAGAAATTTATACTTCTTTGACTAATGGTTTTTCTTGACAGATGACAAAATATGTCTCATAACTTGTTTGAAAGAGAGACCTTTTAAAAACTGGAGGCAAGTAGATTTTAAACAAAAAGAGAAAGTAATTGAATCGCTAACAGTTACAATCTGAGTGACAAGATTCAATCTTTAGAATTTTGGGGAGAAAAGTTTTTTGTATCTACTATGATTAAAATGAGACACTTTCAAGTATTCACAACTGGCATTGATGCAGCCCTCATCCCCAGGGAACTGGCTATAAAAACTTATTGTGTTCTTGAAGTGTTTTTCTTTGGATTTATAGGCCCAAATCAGCAAAGCTGATTATAAATTCTGAGGAAAAGTTGAATCATGGATACAGAGAGTCAAAAATCTGATTCTTACATCAGGGGTTCATTTAAGAACAAACAAAACAAAGCAAGGAATTGAATTCTCCATCCTTTTTCTACTATGGTATACTGTAAATCAAGGTTCCTTCAAGGAAAATTGCTTTTCTTTCACCAGTGACAGTTATTTTCTGCACCTCAGGATGCACACACTTGGGGTGAAGAAGGCTGGAGGACACGCACCCCACCAGTACACACACTTGTCTAGTCACAGGAACTGAATAGATTCTGCTTACAATGAAGTGACAGATCACCTTTGTGGGTTGGGGTACTTCATATCAAAACCAAGTCTGACGTGTGACTCTCTAAGAAGGTGGCAGAGAATCAGTGACGATAGGAGGGAAGATTTGAAGCAGGATCACATGCCATGTATCAGATGGAACACTAAAGACCCCAAGATAGTGAGTGTGGTTGGTCTTGTGATGAAAGCCCCTGTCCTCACTACTGAAAGGAAACTATCATTATATCTATTTCGTTGATTTTGTTTGCTTTACATTTGCTGAAGTATTTTTCTGCCTCCAGAAATTTCTGCTGCTAAATTAGTGTTACTAGAAACCATGCTTTTTAAACAAGGACTTAGAAACTGTGTTCTCTAAAAAGCATCAACTCCTCACTTGCGAGAACCAAAGCACCATGACAACCTAGCATTTGTGCCTTTATTTTGTGTCTGTTTCCTTTCCTTTGGGCTAATCATCTGCTCAATTCTGCCTGTAGACATGTTAGTCACTCAAGGCATGTCTGTGTAAAAACTAGTGATACTTAAATATCTCATCCCTCTTCATGGTTTAAAGCAACAAAGAATAACCAAAGCCTCTTGCTTTTGTGATTTTCTATTCGAGATGCCCCAAAGATACCAGAATGTCTCCAGTCATTGTTCCCAAACTGCAGTCACCTTGGATTCCAGGAAACACAGGCTTGTGTTTATTGAAATTAGGTTTATTAAATGATCTTTATTGAAGCATCTTATGACAAGAGAATAAAACAACTTTAATCAATAGCAAGCCTCTAAGGATAGATCACACTCAAGTGAGAGAAAGTATCTAGATACAGATGAGGTTCTACCTTGGAGAAGTAATTATCTTATGGGAGCCAGAGGCAATGAGAGAAATAACTGCTTCTTCCAACCACTCTGCAGAACCATAACTAAGACATGACCAGCCAGCCCATACCTTCACCAAGAGTATTTGATTACTCAGACCTCTTGTCACCCACCCACTCCAATTCATGTATTTAAACCTAAAGCTTGGGTGAGTGTCCCAAATTTAAGAGAAATCATGGACAGCTTTCACCCAGTAGTAGAATTGTGTTTCATCTGCATCATCTCATATACATATGTCATTTTGTTCTATACATCATCTCTGTCTTACACTTTTCTACTTTGCTTATGTGGTAAAGTATCCGTTATTTAAAATTCTAGCGACCAGAGTGTTTCTCATTCCAATGTCTTAAGAGTTTAGAATGTTTTCATGTACATATTTAGACGTCTTGGGGATAAGACACAAATCTGAATACCAAATTAGCATAGAATGTTTTAGTACAGTTGTGTTTGCATTAGAAACTGTCACACAAAGTGAGGTATGGAATTTTCATGGTATCAATCTTCATTTTTTAGGACCTTCTACATTTTGTATTTTCAGGTCAGAAATGCCCAACTTGTATAATAGGGTAAGTAATTAAGAAATCAGTTGATGTTAAAAAAAGTCTCTTTTGGGGGGCTGGAAAGATGGGTCAATGGTTAAGGCATTTGCCTGCAAAGCCTAATGACCTGGGTTTGAATCCCTATTACCTACATAAAGCCAGGTGCACAAAGTAGCACATGCATCTGGAGTTCGTTTGCAGTGGCTAGAGGCCCCGGCATGCCCATTCTCTCTCTCTCTCTCTCTCTCTCTCTCTCTCTCTCTCTCTCTCTCTCTCTCTCTCTCTCTCTCTCTCTCTCTCCCATTGAAAGTAAATAAATAACAATATTTTAAAAATCTCTTTATTTTAATTTTAAATTTCTGTGTGGTAAGAAGAAGCCCTAATAGTAGGAGAAGGACTTAAGAACATTAAAATAAATTAGCAATAAGACAATCGTCATAATGTTTCATAACCTGATATTGGTGTCTAAAATGTAATTTTTGACTTTTCCCTCTATTTCTCTATACATACAACATATACAAGACAACAAAATACACTTTATACACATACTAATGTGCATAGTATGTGTTCTAAATAATTCTAAATTCATATGTATGTACAATTTTATAACTTAATTTTAAAAATTAAATATGACAATTGCTTGCTAATGTTAAACATTTCCAAAATGGTATTTCATGGCTTGTTTACTAGCACATAAAAATGTGATATTTGCATACCTTATTGTTAGTTCTCCTAAAGATTGTTATTCTGTTAATGGTGGTAGAGAGCAGTTGCTGTCACTATTTTCCCTGTTATAAAAATGCTGGGGTAATATTCTGGCTTGGATTTCGTGCACAGCTCTCATTGTTTTTGGAGTACATGAATATCTAGAAATAGGCTTGTTGAACTAAAATGCTTAACACACGCAACAATTAGTATCACACTAACAATCTATGAGTGTGATGTGCTTCCCTTACTTGAGAAGGGATTACAATTTTAGATGGCATTTCTTTTTAAGAAACCACCTTTGGCACCTTTTGTGAAAACCTAATTAGCTAGAAGTGTGATAGAATGGTGGAGCAATACTGATATTATCTAATTTTTCACAAAAGTAATGGATTCTATTAATTGCTTCTTGATGAAATGACATTGATCCCTGGAGGAAAATAAATCTAGTGTAGAGATTTTGTTAAAAATCTTTTGAGAGCTTAAATTTTTACTTTGTTTTGAAAATGACTTGAATGACTAATTACAGAACACCAGATTCAATTTAATGACATTTTTAACTTCTAATAGAAATCTGTTTAATTAGATGTCATAGTACTGATTATGTCTATATAAAGAGTGTCTCTTACTCTTCCTGGATTTGGATAACCACATATCTGTTGTTTCATGATATTCTTGAATCATACAGGATATGAGGCAATGACTCATTAGTAAATCTGTCTATATATCACACAAGTCAATGATAAAAAAAATTATAGGGGTGACATAAAAGTGAATAATTAACTGAATATGATGAATCACTGATTACCTCTAAATACTATATTAATAATATGAAACTCTCATGTCTCTTATGACTGTGAAGAATATGAAAGTAAAAACCTAGTAAATGGCATATTAGAAAATAGGAGAGCATTTCAACTCCCAAATTATTTTCAATACTAGAAGGGATTCTTTAAAACTACTTAACAGAAAAAAAATCATTTTAAAATTAGAATCTTGATATTCCACTGAAAGATGGAAGGATTGAGAAAGATGATGACACCCACAAATATGTACAATATTAAAGCCTGTTTTAAAAATGTATAAGGCAAGAGGATGGGAAGGAGGGCTGTGAAACACCGTCATATGAATATAACATGGCTGTTACACTCATGGACTCAGAAAAGCTATGGTTTTCTACACAAGACTGAACTTGTCAATACTTCACTACCCTTGATGGAAGGATAAGGGGCTAGAAATTCTAATTACCCCAATTTAGTCATAATAGCTTATCAAATCTTCTGGGTGTAAATGAAAATTTTGTCACCATAGGTACCCACCAAATAAGAATAAATAAGAATGCAAGACCGCAGTCTTGCGGGACTCAAATAGCTTCCATAAACTCTAAATCTTAGAATTCAGCTCAGAAAAATCTCTTATATGACTCTTTAGAGAAGAAAGCTTGTCATTTTGTAGTTTGCTTAAAGACAAGGTTTCCATGTAGATAATGAGATCACAGTTTCAAATTTTCTTTGAGATGAAAACTTATACCAATGTATTTAAGTCTGAAACACAAGATAGGATCCTAGAAAGATGGGCAATGGGGAAGAATAGTATTTAGAAACTTACCTTTCCTTATAGGAATACTGATAGAGAACAATACTAAGAGGCCATGGGGGAAAAAAGCAGTGTTCTCCCTAACCCAGAGTAATAAACAACACTAGAAACTGATGGAAAACAAAAAGCATTCATTCTATTTAATTCCATTACCCTTTCATGGGTTATCTGACTTGCTGTGGACTTGCTCATTTCACTACTTCCTCAAAGGTTTCATTTGGGCCCTAGGTGATTTAGGAAATATTTTACATGCAAACAAACTGACTTTCAAGCATTTATGATACACTTGTTATCAACAAAGCAAGAATTTAAAAAAAAAAAGAAAAGAATTCAGGGAATTTTGTTACTATAATTCCCTCTTTGACAAATCAAACATACTTAACAATATTAATAAGGTTAACTTTCAATAGAACTGGTGATAGGCATCAAATATATACTAGTAGAACTCATATTAAATGTAAACAATAAGTATATCATAGTATATAATGACTATATGCTTTTAAACATATAAATAATAGAAGCTGATTGTGAGAGTCGTGGTGGGGGAGAATATCAGAGACTTGGCAACCCTCAGTAATAACACACTTGGGTCATGAGAACCCGGCTGAAGACTGGGTTATCCATGGTCCCCTACCACAAAGACTGATACAGACGGCCCACAGAGGAGGAGGATATCCAGCTGACTGGGGATGGGGAGAGGGGGGCAATGAGGATTTGGGTTTAACAACTCATTGTTGGCCCACTAAACAATGTAACTCATTATGGACAATAAAAAAAGCTAAAAAAAAAAAGTAGAAGCTAATGCAAGAAGTTAAAAAACTATATTTTCAGGAGAGTTTTTCTATTCTCTGGATAACATATCCATTTCTAATATACTTCATTATTTTCTTTATTCATTCTAGGAGCCTTTTCAGCCCAGTAATGTAGTCCAATCATCTAAAACACATAGTAAGTTTAGAATATGTGTTGAAATGAACTGCTGAATGTTATTAAGCCACAAGGAATGAAAGCAAGTACTTAAGCAATTTGGGTCATTTTTACTAATCCAGGTACTATTTAGCTCATACTGGGGAACAGTTTTTCCAAACTTGTTTGAAAGCTGTTGAAGATACTTTCACTTTTAACCCTAGAGAGAGCTAGGCTGGGTATGTGTTTTTCAGCACCATAGGGGATAATTAAAAGTTTTCAAATGAATAAGATGAAGTCTTAGATTTTTAGATTATTCTTCGCAAAGGCCGAAGCAAACAATGTAAATAATATGTAGAGAAAACATAAAATAATTGTGTAGAACAGTGAGAATAAAAATATTTCTGTATTCTGTACTGTTTCTAGGAAATTGATTTTTAAATGCTGCACCCTAAAAGGCTCTTTTGGCAAGGCAGAACAAAATGACATTGATATTACTAAAATATTTTACAAAAAAGATTCGTTTTAAAAATTGCTGTTTTATGAGGTATGCTCCTAATTGAAAATAGCTTGTACTTGTGTCAAACGAGGGATTTGTTATATAGTACATATGGTTTACTTCTTTTTATAAGACTATAGAAGATTCCAAGACATCTGTTTTACCTCCTCCAAGGAAAGAAGCATCAAAAATGCAAGAGCCATGGGCTAACGACATGGTTCAGTGAATAAAGCACTTGCTAGGCAACTCTGAGTACCTGAGTTCAGATCCCACCCCACATAAAAACCAGAAGCAGTGAGAGACCCTGTGTCAAGTGAAGGGGAAGCGAAGATTGACCCAACAATTGTCTGACTTCCTCATGCACTCTGTGGCATGAGCATGCCCACTTTACACTCTTGAATTTATAGCAACTGTTGTTCTGTGCAAGAAAGATCTGAACAGGACTGGGTCTGTCAACATCTGTCATGGAGGGTGGAAGAGCTCATAAGCCTTCATCCCATCCTGAGAACCTATAGGCTGTTAATGCTTAATGAGGGAGAAAGAGGTATTCTCTTTTGTGGTGGCTAAGGTGTCCATGCTCCTGTAAGCAACCCTAATGAAACTCATTGAATCGTTAAAAAAAACACGATTGATATCTCTTAAGATGCTAATAATACCTTTTAAAAGATCCCATTCTCTATTTAGGATGTTCAGATTTCCCATGCATGCACACTTTACATTTTTAAACACAGACCTGTGAAGTACATTTGAACTGTTATTTTTGCACCAAGAATCGCAATCTCTGTATTAAAGACCGCTAGTTCATTCTCCT
This sequence comes from Zapus hudsonius, assembly GCA_004024765.1. Lineage (NCBI taxonomy): Eukaryota > Metazoa > Chordata > Mammalia > Rodentia > Dipodidae > Zapus > Zapus hudsonius. The sequence continues at coordinate 5,830 of PVHP010001682.1, read as the reverse complement.
TATTCTTCCAGATAGCCTCGACCCTTCCTCACCCTATTATGCATGATGACAGTCTTAACAATTTCAACTACACTAACAGGCTCAAATTCCTATAATTCTGATTGGGTTCAAGTGGAAGCCTTGGCAGAAAGTCAGAATGAAATGAGTGCTTATTTTCCTTGGTCCCCTCCCCAAAATGTTGTCTTTAGCTGGCTATTTCCAAGCAAAGCCATTGTTCTTTGGTAAATGTTTCTTTCAAGGGTGCAGACCCTACCAAAAGAGCTTGTGTGAAAATATATTATTAGTTAAATCTGCATTTCCTAATGTTATTTATCTTATATTAGAAATGAAGTTGACCATTGTTTAACTTCTGTAGCTTTGGTCCTTATTCTAAAATATTATCCAATTTTAGAATTTCTTTAGAATTTTAAAATAACAATACCTTGCAGTTGCATGCATTACAGACAGCTTATATGTCTCTGACTCACCCCTTAAGTTCATTTGTTATGAATGTTTGATTTTAGTGAAAAGGTTCTTTCCTTACAGCTTGAAGATTACTATTTTTAGTCCGTGTGTAAAACATTTCCTTTATTTTATTCTATAATTTTAAAAATTGTTGTTTTAGACATTTGGGATTGTATACACTTATTTACTTAACAAAGTCTTCTAAATTTTACAGAAACAACAATGAAAAAGTGGATCAAATATTGTTTGTTGTTCTCCTTACCACTATCCTGAACTCATGTATTCATAGGTATCCTACTTCATTTTAAATAACATGGGCTTCAGCACATAAAAAACTTTGAAATTTATTTTAATATGTCACTTATCTGCTTTAAGTTCCATAATTTCTGTGAATCTCACATGCATTTTCTATAAAGCTCAGGTGATTATGAACTTTCTTACTTGATTGTCATGAGAATTATATTTTGTCACTGTGTTTTACAGATTAAAAAATTACAAACATCATTATTTTAAATTTTTAATTGGATTAGCTATTAAAATGACTGACTGGCATCTGTCATTCATAGAACAAATATTTATTGATCATTTATGTGCCAATTTATGAATAAAAATCTATACTCTCTGAGAGTAAATTTTAGAGCCATATAAATGATTTCTCTTCTTTAAAATTGCTACTTGTGTTTATATCTTTACATAATTTTAGCAGATTATCTCTTGCTGCTATTCCATCTAAGGCCCATGGGAAAACAAAGTATATTGCTACTTTGAAAACCACATGCTAAAATCGATCCACGGATCCTTAAAATGCCTGAACTAGCCAGGTTCTTCACACAGTCCAATAGCCATTTTGGGTCCATATTAACCAATTGACGGAGAAGCAGTTCTATAGACTCTGGTGAGCTTGTGTTGTTGTAGCCGAAACATCAGCTGTCAGGTGGCCTACTTTTGGTCATTCAGGCTTAGAAGAGAAAGCACTTGTAAATCAGCATGTTCACATTGTTACCATGGTGACCATTCTGCTAAATAGAACCCTGAAAAGTGTGGATCATGAGGTTGTATGTTTTTTAAGCGTGAGTAATAAAACATATGTTTATTTCACAGATTTGTTCCCACTGGGGATTGGGTTGTGTAACATGTGTGGCCAGATGTTTCTGTCTCTCTCTTCATAAAGTGAAAGCCTCCCACATGAGCATTTCATGTTTCTGAATAACAGCTCACAGATGTTTCTACAGAGCATTTAAGTTGATTTCATATAGTTGCTGTGTTAAGAGGAAATCCAACCACATCTCTGAAATACTGTTATTTGCATAATATTTCACAAACTAATAATAAGTAGCTGTTAACTGTCTAAAATGAAAGTACTAACATTATAAGAAATAATTCAGACAATCATACTATATCTAGCATCAGTAGACATATTTATAATTGTAAAATTGAAGAGTTTTTTTTTTGTTTTTTTGTTTTTTTTTTTTTTTTTTTTTTTTTTTTTTTTTTTTTTTTGGTTTTTCAAGGTAGGGGCTTGCTCTAGCTCAGGCTGACCTGAAATCCACTATGTAGTCTCAGGGTGTCCTCGAACTCCTGGTGATCCTCCTACCACTGCCTCCCAAGTGCTGGGATAAAAGGCATGCACCACCAAGCCTAGCTGAGATATTTTGATATTTAGCCCTAAAAGATTTTGAATTTATGTAACACATGTTTGCATATTTTACTGATACATTTAAAGTAACTAGTTGTATCTCTATGTGGTAGGTGACAGACTTTTCCTGCATATTTTTCAGGGCTAGTTTATGCTACAGTAAGAAACAATCCAAAATTACAGTGGTTTAATAAGAATGGTTCGTTTCTCTTTTAAGTTACATGTCTACCTTGAGTTGTCAGACCTTCTACATGTCTACACAAAGAAAAGCTAGTTGACAGAGGTTTAGTATCTGCAATCGGGTGTGTTAAGGGTTAGGAAAGGGCAATTTATAGAGTTCAAAGTAAAAACATCTCACAGTTTATCAGCCAAAAGCAAATTGCAGATGAAGTTTAATCTCAAGCAAGCTGGGAAGTACAATCCTACGTGTACCCAGAAGGAGAAGAGTCAGAAATATCACATCAACAGCACCCAGCTTGCATAACCTGCTAGAAAGAGAGCAAGACTAAAGCCAGCATTCCTGTTCTCTATACTTAGTTCGTCGGATGCCATAAGCCAAAATTTCCTAAACTGTTAGAGTGATGTGGTAAATATCTTTGATGTTGAGTGTTTAATTTAGAGAAATAGGAGAACTGGCATAATAACTCACATTTAAAAAGAAATTGCATGAGTTGCCAATTCTTGATGGTTGAATTTTAAATTGAACTTGAAGTACTGGTAGCATTTGAAAAGGTATAACTGGGGAAGAGTTGGTGTTAAAGGCATTTTAGATGATGCTTATAAGAAAGAGTGAAGGGAATATGCATACAAGTCACTACATGTTCAATTCTAATTTATGTGAATTCAACATGGGAGAGATGGGGAATGGGTGGAAGGAGAGCTTAAGTAAGTGGGTGATTCCATCTACCATTGCACTAAATGAACCATATGTCATGGTGGGAATGGGAGGTGAGAGGCTTGAATTTATTCTTCCAACCCTCATTCTCAGTTCTCTTCTATCCTTAAGGCATATAATGAGAGTTTCATAGGAAATCTTGTATAATGTAGTGTTTGCATAACTTTTCCTACAATCTGATTCTTAAGCCTAAGCTCTTTTATGACTTGTTTTTGCTAAAGTGATAAAACCTTTTTCCATCCTAAAAGCAAACTAGATATGTTAGACTAGTGGGTTTATTTATTATTTGTAGTGATTTCTTATAATTGACTAAACAGTGTCTTTTAAGTGGTTTTCAAGAGCAATTTGGCTATGCTATCCAATTTGTATTTTTAACTTCACATTGTAACTCTCACAAAGACTGTGAGTTCGTGACCTCTCTGTATGACCCTTCATCTCTAATGGTCAAGAGGAGAAAGTAGGAACATGCCTATTTTTAATCTTCTTGTTAAACTTCCATGTATAGTATCAATTGCATATTAACATCATATATGATGATAATAAGTAAATATGCAAACATATTGGGGTATCTGCTCAAAAATTTTCTTTTGACATGAATGTATGGTCAAAAACATTTGGCTATCACTGGCATAAGTGATTCTACACAGATGTAAGTGAACGCAGGCACTCAGACATCTATGAACAGATTTACCTGAATGGCAAGAAGGACCCACATTGGGTAATTTTGGATGTTGAGAAATATACAGTATAAATGGGCTAGGATCTGATATGGAAAATATTAAAAATTTATATGACATTTAGATTACATTGAGGAGCTGAAGAATTATCTGCATTTACAATGCCAAATCATGGATATGGGGGAAAATAGTCTCAGGTTGCATCTCAGTGGAACAAGGGGAAAATGCATAATCCTTTGGAAATGCTTGCACTGGATGCTAGGAACCTGTTAATCCTATTGAGACCTCAGATTTTCCATTGACATAAATGTGTGTAGTTGTAGTTCGCAGAAATGAGGAATAGGTGTACATAAATAAGTTTTCAATCATTGGCCTCGTTTTCTTCTATAACAAAACACACGTACTATGTTAAATTTCTAAATCAAAGAAGCTAATGCACTGCTAATCTGATGCTGAATTACTATTAGATAGGCCAAAAGGATTTGCTATTCACCTCATGACTTTTTTCTACGTAGTAAAAAACACATCTGTAATTTAGGGCAATGTTTCTTTTTAAGATGAATTATCCAAGCAGACCATGGATGAAGTCTGTCAATCACATAGTGCCTCAGAGTACTAGGACACTAAGAAGAACTCCGCTTGGAAACTGGTATCTAAGAGAAAGCACGTAAATGAGTGGGACTTCCTACTCCAGAGCTGTTCTGTGAGGGACACAAATGCCTCTGCTTTGTAATAACCCTTGGTCTAAGATCTCTGGCTCCTGGAAGCTGATGGAATATTAAAACATTTCTGCTTTCCACATTAACCATTGTTACCATCCTATATGAGACATAAAGAAGCTTGTTGTTTAAAAATAAAAAAAAAATTTTTAATGACCCACGTTATATGGAGACAGTTCTAATCACTTCCAAAGGGCAGTTTAAGGTAGAAATTGCACCCATCCCTAGTTTCTCCTTCAACCTGTAATTTTGGGCAAGTACATAACCTATACAACTCTGTCTTATCAAAGACAAAAGTGAGAAAACCTGTGTGTTGGGATGGAAATAAATCATGAAAACCATCGTGTGGTGCCCAGTGCATAGAAGGTACTAATATTCCTCTGTATCTTCTCTGCAGAGAGATCCTCTTCTCTCACTCCCAGGACAAGTGTAGACAGTCTCCACTCACATTTAACACAGAAATACAGGGTGTGGGTTAACATGTGACACATGCTCCTGGACTTGGGGTTGCTGCTCAGGTTTCGAAAGCTGAGGCTTGTTAGGTTTAATCTCAGGAAGAAGAATTTCCCATAATAAGGAGCAAGGGAAATTACATAATTTGGTATTCCTGCAGGCTCACTTTTGAAGGTGAAAGAAGGTATGAGAATAATTAAAATTATGTTGTCTTTTAGATATTTATTGGCAACCAGTTGAACTTATTATATTGGTAAATATTTAGTTCAACCTAAAATCTTTTTAAGGACTTTTTTTAAAAAAACAATTTCAAAATGAAGAATATCTCTCATCATATTAAAGTTGAAAATTGTCATAGACAGGGTAAGTGTTCTTGGTGTTCATTCATGAACTTTAATCAACATTTTAGCTGTATCTTTCTGATTTCACTGGTGGTTTTCTGAAAAAAAAATGCTTGTTTTCCCTTATTATTTTAATTGTTTTATAAATTGTTTGCAATCTCCTTCAAATTGTTATTTTATGATAGGAAAATATGTTTATAATGTACTGGTTAGACCATAGAATTTTTAATTGAGGAGATACTTTATTGTGGTATCACCTGCAAATTATGGTCACTTGTTAACCTTAGAAAACATTCACCCAAGTAAGAAATATTCATATTCCTATTTCAATATTAAACTGTGTAATGATTTTTGCCACAAATATTTTAATAGTTGTGGTCCTTTTGGCTTTTTCCTGAGTACTTTTAAAAGAAAAATTTCAATTCTATTCCACTGGTCTGTCTGCTTTTATGCCAGTACTGTGCTGTTTTAGTTACTATGGCTTTATAGTATGTTTTAAAGTCAGGCATGGTGATAACTCCTGAGTAAGATTTTTTACTTAAAATAGTTTTAGCTATCCGAAGTCATTTTCCCTTCCAAATGAATTTCGAGATTATTTTTTCTATGTCTATGAAGAAAGATGTTGGGATTTTTATCGGTATGTTGTTGAATCTGTAAATCACTTT
>PVHP010001681.1:0-102153 GCA_004024765.1 Zapus hudsonius | reverse complement strand
GCATCAAGGAAGTAGCAAGAGCAAACAGGGTTAGGCTGTAACACAAGTCTCGCCCCCAGTGGCACACTTCAACCTCCTATAGGATAGAGAACCTCCCAAAACACTGCCAATTTGGGATTAAGTATTCAAAGACTTTTGTTTATCTGGCAACATTTTTCCATTCAAAGCATCACATTGTTCACTTGATGGCACCCAGAGACTCTTGGCTAGGAAAAGTTCCCATAATTTTTATCATTTATCAGTCCCTAAACTATTGAAGACTCAAGACAGTCTTATCCACATCCTAGTGCTGGAAAGTGCTATGCAATCTACTTAAATAAGTCACCTATATTACCTGCTCCAAGGCTCAGAGAACATTGAGATAAAGGGAACAGAAATAATGTAAGAATTGTAGGATAGGGAGGAGTATTATAGAATGCTGTGTTCTGAAAAGTGCATTACCAATGCTCTCGTGAACTCAAAATACCTATGGTTACTTTCATTATCCCAACAATGAGTTGTTCAAACCCGTGAGGCCCAAGGGCTCTTCTGAAACATCTGCTGCATAATCCATGGATAGACCTTGGTAATAACTGGCTCAGGTGATTTCGAGAATCACTGCTTTAGTGTACCCTGCAGTTAAATTCTTTGCTGCCTCCATACATCAAGACTACAGTTAGTAGTAGAGGCAAGGAATCTTAGAATGAGGCTTGGAGGAAGGAAAAGTTGGAAGGGATTAGGGTAGGTGATAGTGGACAGGTAAGTAGACGGACAGAAATAGGGTGTGGAAAAGTCCAAGGAGGTACAGGGAAAGGAAGAAACGAGGGAGGAGGGATAGACATAGCTAAAGACATTATGAACAAATCTTATATAAATCTACTTAGTTGTTAGTTACTTGAAAGATAATTGAGAGACAAGGAGAGAGAAAGATAAGAAGAGAAAGAGAGAGAGAGAGAGAGAGAGAGAGAGAGAGAGAGAGAGAGAGAGAGAGAGAGAGAGATTGGGCAGAAGTATCCTGCTCAGGTGGAGAAAGCTTTACCATAAAACCATAGGTTGTTGTAGGTGACCCAGTGACATGGATGGGTCATCACCTTCCACAATGAGTTCTTGATCCGGGAGCCCACTTAGACCTCCCAAAACAATACAGGTCTGTCATGATTTGATTCCAGTGTCCCCCACAAACAAATGAATGTGTTCTGATTGGTCAATCCTCATCTGATGGCAGTATGGATTTTACAATCTCGCTTGAGCTGTGTTGTTGGGGGCGGGTTTATGGGGGTTATAAGCCAGCTTCCCCTTGCCTGTGTTTGGCACACCTTCCTGTCACTGTTTGCAGTGCTGTGGCGGAGGTGATGTCATCCCCTCTGCTCATGCCATCATTTTCCCTGCCATGATGGAGTCTCCCCTTGAGTCTGTAAGCTAAATAAACCCTTTCCTTCACAACCCGCTTTTCCTTGGGTTCTTTCTTCTGTGCAGCAACACAGAAAGCTGACTGCAACAAGGTCATTGCTAATGTTCTTGATTAAACACCATAACTAGATGGCAATACCCTATTGCTGAACACAGCACATGTTATAGTAACAGGACACTGAAAAAAATCAAGCTGGAAGCCTCCTCCCTGCTTGCTAGCTGCTATATGGCTGCAAAGTGTTGTGTAGGCTATTGAGGGGGAAAAGTCATCAACAGTTTTAACAAGCTTCACAATGTTGTTGCAAGCTACACAAGTGACCAACCAGGCAAGATGTGTCCGTAGTTGCAATAGTGGCACATAAGTTCTGGGGATGTGATGGTTTGATCCAGGTGTACCCCACAAATGTGTTCTTAATGCTCGATCCCCAGCTGATGGCAGTTTGGGTATTGAAACCTTATTGGAGCTGTGTTGTTGGGGGTGTGTTTATGGGGGTTATAGCCAGGTTCCCTTTGCCAGTGTTTGGCACACTCTCTTATTGCTGTTGTCCACCTGATGTTGGCCAGGGGGTGTTGTCCACCCTCTGCTCATAACACTGTTTTCCCTGCCATCGTGGAGCTTCTCTTCAAGTCTGTAAACCAAAATACACCCATTCCTCCCATCAGCTGCTTTTTGTCAGGTTCTTTCTCAAAGCAATGAGAAAGCTTACTACAACACAGTAACTAACTGTTCTCTGGTTGGATTTGAGGCCCACTCAGTCAGAGGAAATTCAAGCCCAGTACAGAAGACTGAGTCAAAAGCCTATGGCTTACTTAGACCCTAGAGGGAAGATATCACTGTTCTTTGGTTAAATGAATATATTGAATACATTAAATTGCCTTCTAAATAATTGTGTTTATGCCCATTGATTAAAGCTGTTCTCACTTTTGGTTAGAAAGACTTCATTTTACAGATGGCAGTGAACACTTGGAAGACCGAAGACTCATTAAAGTGATGAAAAGAAGAGAAAGCTCAGTGCTTAGCACTGGATGAGTCCTCTCTTTCACACCTGTCAGGGCTCAGGGAACATGGCAGAGGTGGTGGTGCAGAATATGAGTGCTGCTGTTGCTGTCAGCCAGAGAACCTTACCTATGGCAATGGTGGTTGACACTGAGGAGACTCAAAATTTAACATAGATGAACATCAGAGACTGTTCAGAGTTCAACACTTAAATAAGACACCTCTCTCACATTCTCCACGCTCAGGGAACATTGCTAAAGAAGGAGTGGGAAGAATGTAAGAGCCACAGGGTAAGGAAGAATAATTTGGGATACTGTCCTCCAGATATGAACTGACTGGTACATTCATGACCCCATATTTGATGTCATTATCCCCACAAGAACTGGACAATATTGACCCATCAAACTTTTGACATAGAGGATGGAAAAGAGCAAAAAGAATGAAACATCGAAACAGAAGAAGTTGGAAAGAGGAGGGAGCTCAGTGGAATGGAGACGGAGAACAAAATAGGGCAACGGGATGGGAATCCAATCAAACTACAATATGTTCATGTGTTAAAATTCTCAATTAAAATGTTAAATATTTTCCAAATTGAAAAATAAAATAAAAACCTTGAGTGGTAACATTGTTGTTCACCTGCTGACCTCCCTCATAAAGGACCCAAGCTCTAAGGCTGTGCATCCTGCTATTCACACTTAAGTGTGAAGACTGCTGGGGGAAACCCAGGGCTTGGAGTCAAAATTTCCTGTCCTGATCTGCATGGCTAGCCAGGAGCCCTTGAGCCTTGAATACCTCAGTTGCAATATAAAGGAAAAATTGCCTCAAAACTGCTCAGAATATAGCTGGCCTGTGCAACCCAACTCAGCGTGCCCTTTTGAAAAGCACTTTGTATTCTTGATAAATAGACTCATTTTTACTCATAAATATTAATGGAAGAACCAGAAAACTAGCTACTTATCCAGTCAATTTTTATTATGTGTGTGGGGTTAACTAGGGCCTCTTTTTGGTGCAAATGAACACTAGATACTTGTGAGGCAGCGTAGGAGTAACAGGGCCCCCCAAAGTAAAAGTAAACAATTTTCTTGAGACTGTAAGGGGGAATCTGTTTCTTCATTGTCTATTTTTCCCTCAAGTTTACTCAGCCTCTGCCTTGTACAGGCCAGAAATATCATGTCTTCTCTTATCTCTTTCTTTCTTATGAGATAATCACCCTATTCCAAAGAAGGATTATTCCCTTTCATAGGAATGTAAATGAGATTACTCTTTTTTCTAGAAACATTGTGAAGCACCCAGATACCTGGCAGAGGAGCCCCCATCTAGGAAATTCTCATAAAAAAAAACTCAATCAGAAACACCTGCAGGGTCTTCTTATTTCTAGGGACTCCCTCCTGTCTAACAGCAAGAACTCTATTTATTTTTTCCTTTTCTTAAACCCCATAATAAGATTTTTATAAACTTTACCTTCTATTATCTGTGAATTTCATTCATTGATTTCTTAAGACAAGAATCTGGAGGCCCCTACCTCAATGGAACTTTTGTGCGACTCTAAGGAGTTAATTAAGCACCTTAACTCTTGAGTCAAAGGCCAACCAAGAGCCATGTGTTGCACCATTGCTCACAGAGATAATCCAAATTCCGCTATCTTTTTCACCACTTTTTGCCTCTGTCAGGCCTCAAATTCACCATGTAACTCAGGCTGACCTGGAAAGTAAATTATAGTGTTCCATTTGCCTCCCCTTCCCATGTGGTGGGGATTAAGGACCTGCACTACCACAAACTAACTTCCTATCTCCTCTTTGTAAATCATAAACCATTTGACAATATACAATTTTGATGACACATGATTGATGCATTTGTTTTACATGTATAAATTGTGTCAGTCCAAAATATTATAATTCTTGGAATTCATGGACTAGAAATAACTTTCTATCTGTCAGTCTTGGACCTCTCTCCCATACCCCTCATTCCCCTATCACCTGGCCATGAGGAAGAAAGGCTATCTTCCCCAAACTCACACCACCTAAGGCCCAAACTCTCACTGGACAGTCACCCCTGCCTGAGGGCATAAAAGACCCCCCAGCTCCCCAGATACATTTCTTGTCTTTTCTATCCAGTCCTTTCTTGAAGGTGCATGTGTCTCTTTAACTAGGGTTGTATCTCTTCATCTCTGTCTGTTTCTGCCTCAGCCTCTCGTCTGTCTTTCTCCCAATAGCTTACCACCTATTTCTATTCTCTCTCTCTCTCTCTCTCTCTCTCTCTCTCTCTCTCTCTCTCTCTCTCTCTGTTCATCCTGTCTCATCCCTCATGTCTCTACTCCGACCAGCAAATCCACCCCAGTTTTTTTGCTAACCCCAGAATTCTGCACCAGCTAAAAGCATTGCAGTGACAGGTTGCATTTGTTACCTGCCTGGCCAGCTGTACCAGCTATCCATGCCAACAGGGGAGGAGAGCTAGCTGTAATTTCTCTCTCCTGCTCTCCCTGATCTGCTCCCCCTCCTCTCCTCTTAAACTGTGTGGCTCTGAGCCAATAATAAAATACTGCTATGCCAATAAACTGGTCCTAAAATCTCAACTTCATACTTCTAACATTATCTATTTATCTATACCTACTATTTATCATCTGATTTTTTCCTCTGATTTCAACATAATAGAGCAAAGTGGATTTAAAAAACCTATTTTATTACTAAGCATGATTTTGTTAAAAATTAAATTAAGGTATATATATATGTTTATGTCATATTTGCTTCATGGTACTAGATCTGAAATAAACCAATTAAGCAATTTCCCTGGGTATAGAGGTTTATAGGACAGGGGTGTGTGTGTGTGTGTGTGTGTGTGTGTGTGTGTGTGTGTGTGTGTGTGTGTTAGGTAGCTACATGAGCACACTGGGAAGCCATTGAAGATGGACCACTTCTCCATCATTAGCTTTGGGCCACACCTCACATTTCATTATGGAATTACAATTACCCCTCCTTTGGATTTAAAATACCATATGTGAACTGAAGGTCCTGAAAAGTGTTGCATCTACCTCAGATAAGGCTGCCTGGACTCCTGAAAGTGCTGCATCTGTCTCAGATAACTTTAAATGGACTGACTGATGGATCTACAGAAATGGAAGAGTTCAGGATTAGAGCCCAATTATCTTGGGCTATCTTTTCCCCTTAACAGCCATTTATTGCCCAGCTCTGTGTCTAACCTAACATCTGCATGACTATCAGTTGATCTGGTGAGACCTTTTTGGAATGTATTAGGAGAAAAGCAGCTTCCACCAACCCTAGGGCTAAGAATGTCATCAGATAACATTAAAAAACCTATGGTGGAGTTTTGCCCACTTTGCTGTAACCTGCCTACCTGATGATCAGTCAATCTATTTGAAAAGTGTTTTGATTTAGGACTTTCTTTTGTTCTGTAACTAAAAACTTCATGAAACTGTTAATACATCAGAACATGGAATTTGTGGTAACCTAAATACATGTTCCCAGGCCATGGTCATTCATCTATGGCTCCAGAATAAAGTATCTCTTAACCCCTTTGAGGTAAGAGCTGTGTCTTTGTGTCAACACATATGAAAAGTAAAGTTATCAGGACTTTATTAAGGCTCTTTGAGGGACCGTGCTTCCTCTTATTAAAAGAATGGAATCTAACATACCTCTGGCCCTGGGTAGAGACATGACACTCTCATCTGCCGCAAAGATTGAACACCATGTATCTATTGTCCTCTCCATTAACGAGGTCTGTCTGTGACTGTTTAGAATGACTGGTACCCCGAAAGTAAAGAACAGGGGTGCCCTTGGATTTGCTTGCATCCTCCACTTATCTTTGATCTAACCTCTTTTTCCAAAAATAACCTGAGCCACTCCCTAGAGGTCTCCTTTACTAGAACACAAACCTAATCCTGAAACTATGATTGATCAGACTAATCAGCTGTCTCTCTGACGCACCTGAGCCACAGGATAGAGATACCTGGAGAAAGCACACTGCTCTCTTGGCTGCCTAGCACAGACGCCCTGAACTCCAGCCTCTGGTAAGCCTTCCCGTCTCAGCCACCAGGCTGGAGAGCATCTCCTGGATGGCTTTTACCACTCCTGGTGGGAGCTCTCTGTATTCCTCCTACTGAAGGAGACAGAAAGAAGCTAGCTTCTCTCAGGCAGTTAGTCAGGGGTAGGAGCTGGAAGAAAGAACCAAAAAACATCACCCTGCTGGCTTTGATGGAGCTGGAATTCAAGGTGTGATCTAGTCCCATCAGCTCCTGCTGCCTCCCCAGTATAGCACACCTCCGACATGGATAGCATTGAGTCAGCCCCTGAATCCATTGGCAACCAGACTCTTGCATACCTGAGTCTTATGACAGAAAGCCATCCGAAGTGACTACAAAGGCCTGTCCTGCTAACTTCTTCTGCAGGTGTGTGTAACTGATACAGCCTTTTTCTTGATACGATTTCCCCTAAATAAACCTCACAACTCAGGATTTCTCCCTAAACAAACTTAGTGATTTATAATTTGTCCTTCTTGAGTTCATTTTATCAACTATTTGTTAAAACTAAGGACACAAATATTGATGTTCACAGGTCTGGGAGACCCCTCCAAAACCCCCCAAATCCTTCATCAGTAGCCTTACTTCCCAGGTCTTAACTCTCCCTAAAATAAATCTTATAATTCATAATTTACCTTTTGGAGTCTGTGTTTTCAATTCTTTGCTAAGTTGGATGAAGAATCAAAAGTTGGGGTCTACAGATCTGGGATCTCCTGCGGAACTTAATCCCTCCCTGGACCCAAGATCCTGCATCACCCTAGAACTCCTAAATGTGTCCCTTCTGTTACCTGATGCTTCTTTTTTGCTTGGATCCTGCCATTTTCTACTGGTGCCAATAAAATCTTGAGTCAAGAAACAGTTTGTGTCCGGTCCTCTTTATCTTGAACCCTGACTATAAACTGTGCTGTGTCTCCGACAGAAGTAATTCCAGAACCAACTGCCTTTTGGGTCCCCCTTTCCCCTTTCCTTCTATCTTTGCCATGACCTCTTTCTGGCACAAATTTATCAGGTCTAAAGGGCACCTGCCTTCAGAAATGCTCACAGCCTTGAGCCACAGGACATACCTTCCACTTGACAGAGATTCCAGATTTCCTTTGGCCTAATACCACTTGAGGCAAGGATGTCTGTTTTCTGGTTTCTATACTCACACTCAGGACATCTAGTGAGGTAGGAAAACATTTGGATTTATTTCTCACCACCTGATGGACTGCCAGACCTCAGTCCTACTGGAGTTATGGCTCAAAGTACCTATAGACAGCCTCTTGTTACTTAAAATCTTGATATTCTTCTGTAGCTAAGTTCACCTAGTATAATGGCAAGTGACAATATCTGTCTCTCGTGCCGTTCCCCCACTAGGGAGTCCTTATTTCTTTGTCTTGCTATGTTTCCTCTGCTCCAAACCATGTTTTGAGCATTCTTTTCTCTGCCTCTCTGCTCAACCTCTGCCAAAAGTTTGAGTTCCAAACTTTCAATTCTATGCTTTTATAAAAAAAGATTTCATAAGCCTCTCCTTTCACCCCCACTTTCTCCCGTGCCCCTCTGGTCCTGTTCTACTTTCCAGAGGAAGCTATCTCCTGTTATGGAAAATGAGGTTTCCAAGAGTTGTTTTTACCCCTCCCTGTGAATAAACTCAGACCAAATCTGGGATTTTAGAAGCCCAATTCTTGGGTTCTTCCTTACCTGAGCTAGCTCTTCCCTAGGAACTAGCACTTGTAAAACCAAAACAAAAGATCAAAAGTCCACTTTCCAAAGACTTGAGATGGTATATGGTTCCAGTGAAATTCCCACCCTGCCTGAAGCAGGCACACCATAGAGGGTGGGCTGGACACCCCATACAATGTAGTATAAGACCCTCCCCTTCCTGCTTCTCCACAAGAAGGCTTTACAATCTTTTATCCTTACACTAAGTGATTCAGAGCTCCCTCCACTTACTTTGCTCTGAATCCCCCACTCCCTTATTGGCATTATTAAAAGTTTGGATTCTAAAACAGAAAAGCATAGCACTGTTGATATATTTTCCTGTAGTTATAATTAATGGGCAATATGCATGATTTCTGTCATTCAGGTACAGCTTCCTGGGTTTTCATTTTTTTAAGTGTTTTCTAACTTTTGTAATAATAATAATGATACAGGAAGGGGCTAGTAAATAAGAGGTATAAAAGTTATAGTGTGCATTTCTAATGAGGAAGCCTAAGTAGAAGGTGTGTTAAAGGTTCTTAAATGTCTGATTAAGGTATGTTGAGTAAAGGTTATGAGAGTTCAGCACGACCACTCATGTCTGTAAACCCAGTCTCAGGTGATGGAGACCAATGAATCACTGGGGCTTGTTGATGGAGAGCAGTTATGAGTTGAGAGAGAGAGAGAGAGAGAGAGAGAGAGAGAGAGAGAGAGAGAGAGAGAGAGACCCTTCTTGTAGTACTGAAATCTAGGAACAACCTGTACTCAGATTTAGATTCATCTACAGTGGCTGCAGCACCCCCTGCTGCCCACAGTCTAAACACAACCTAGATAGATGGGTTGATTCACTACCCAGGCAGGCTGGCCTTGGAGTCTGCCCTAGGAATATGCAAACCAACTGGGTCTTCCCCTTACACACCTGAATCTGATGATGAGTTAATTTTCAACTGGCTATAGAAGCCTGCCCATGCTGTTTAAAGCTCTTTCTCTGCCTCTCCTCATTCTGGTCACAGGGATACATGTGAGTCTGGCTCTGTGTCCCCTCCTCCTCCCTGTCCTCCCTCCCCCTATCCAGCCTAGCTGGGTCTGGGGAGAAGAGAGTACTGTTTCTTGGCATGAGTAGTTTTTCTGCTTGTCTCTGTTTTATACTTTGGGGTAACCTTTCACTTTAATTACCTGTATAATTTTCCTCTGTTCTCTGAATATACCATGTGTGTATTTCCCTTACTCTCTAGATCTACCATATGGATGTTACTTCTAAACTTTGGGTCTTCTACCTTCGTGATTTCTCTAAACTTGGGGTAACCATGGGTATAACTCTCTTTACTGCTTAGTTCTCCTCTGAATTTCTTGGTCTCTGGTTTGATCTTTTCCCTGTGCTATTCCTCAAGTCACCACTGTTTGCCCTTCTACTTTCTTCCATAAGAAATATCAAGGCAGATGCTGTGTGTGTTTCTCCTAAATCCCCTTACATAAACACGTAGGCTCTATCTTCCACCTGCTTTGAGCTCCATTCCAGTCTTTCCCTAAAAACCTCACTTTCTTTTCAATGAGCCTTAGGAACTAAGCTGTGCCATGTTCCCATGCACTTAGGACTCTGCTCTCGCCTTCTTCCTAGATCCCAATTTTCCTTAAATAAACCACACAATTTGTGATTTCTCCCTAAATTCAATAATTCATAATTTATCTTTTTTTGAGTCTGTTTTTATCAATTCTTTGTTAAAAAAAATAGGGCAGGACCCAAAATTGGGGCTCATACATTTGGGGGAATCTTTTTGAACCCCAAATCATGAATCACTGGGAAATTGAACTCCAGTAATTTCATGCTTATGACAAGTGTCTTTACCCACTGACCATCATCTCCCCAAGGCTCTGTTCTTTCTTATATAAATAAAAACTGTAGCAATGTAAGAGCTCAAAAGAGCTGTCTCCTCTTTCCCTCCCCTTCTCTCTCTCCTCCACCAACTATGGGATTTTTGAATTGTTTACTGCTATGGTAACTGAGCTCACCTGGGCTGAGGGGAAGGAATGCCACCTCTCCCAGCCCCCTGCCTCAGTTACAGCATGCAAGCCTCTACATAGTGCAGATTCCCTCCTGCTTTTCCTTGGGAACCACTTAAGACCACCTTCCCCTCCTTACCCATCATTCTGGATCTTGTTCTCTTTCCCATCATCAGATCACACCATTTTTCTCCTGGTATTAAATGAAAGTTTTGGCCTAAGAAACAGTTTGTCTCCAGTTTCCTCTACCTCAAACCTTATAGTTGACACCCTGATTCTCCAGTAACATGGGTCTTGATCAATTCTTTGCTTGAGAATCAACCTAAATATCACATCACAGAACACACCCAAGAGCTCCTCCAGTAATACATGGACTATGGCTATGGTTTGGAGCAAGGAAGCCTATTTTCTGAAAGTGATTGCTGCACAGAAACATGGATGTCACCTTGCCTGCTAGAACCTGCTTCTGATCTAGTCTCATTCCAGATGGCTGCAAGCAACAACTCCTCAGCTGCAGAACCTGTGGGCTGGCTCTTCCTGAGTCAGCCTCTTCATCCCAACAGCCAATCAGGTTTCTCCCTTACACACCTAGATCTAATGAGATTCATCCTAATTAGATGTTTGATCTCTATAAACACATGTGTAAGCTTCTTTGCACATGTGGGTGGGTCTCTTGATTCCTCTTGGCCCCTGACTCTCTTGGCCCCTTTGGTAAACTTTTGGCTTTTTCCCTATGTGAAAGTGAGGGAGCTAGTTAGACAGCATTATTAGGGAAATAGTCAGGGAAAGGTTCATAAGAGGAATCTAAAATTGATCTCTGCCTGCTACTTGAAACACACGTGCCCCCTCATCCCTTTGGCCTATGTCACACAGTCACCCTGCAGCAGCAGCAGAACTAGAATTCAGCATCTGCCCCAGTCACCCAATCAGCCCCCCCCCCAACTCCAGAGTCAGCCCCTAGCCCAGACCTGCCACATCTCTCTCAGGCTGACCCACCACAATAAGATTGTAAATAGATCCTTATATATAATAAGTGGGTAAGGTCTTTTGTTGGCTTTTCACCTCTTCTGAACTTCCAGGTCCCTGTTCTGATAAGTCCCCCTCATCTCAGACCAGCTGGGCTGAGATGGGCTGAGGAACCCTAACGCCTACTCCGTACTCCTGCCTTCCACATGGCAGGAGCTCGCTGTACGTTTCTTCTCTTTTCCTCTAAATCTAATAACTCCCAATTGGCATTCCTTCCAGGCCGATGCTTCACTCCCACATGGGCTCTCAGACCATGTGGGTACATCCTGTTGTGTGGTTTGAGGCAAATTTCCTTAATTAATCCCCCCCATCTCTCGCCAAACTCAACCACTGAGCTCCATCCCCAACCTTCTTTTGACTTTTTCTTTGGGGATAGGGTCTCACTAAATTGCTCAAGTTGTTTTGGAACTTACTCTCTAGCTCAGGCAGTCCTTGAATTTGTAATCCTCCAGCTTCAGGCTCCCAGGTAAATAATATTATAGGCCTGTTACCAGCTATTAAAAAAATCTTATAATTGAAATTTCCCCTCTGAAGGGAATGAGTCATAAACTAAATAGATATATTGAATTCATTTATATTTTAAATAATATTAATCCTGCAGAGAGGAGTGTATATTGTAAGTCCCACCCCTGTTCCACCAGCTGGGGTAAAGCCCTGGCAAGCAGGCATCGCTAGAGTAGATGTTGGAGCTCAGATTAAACATCTACCAAGGAGTGGAGTGGTACCCTCTGTTATTTCACTTGGCTTTTATGTCGTACAGAAATGCCTCTGATTAAGGCTGGGGAGATGGCTCAGCGGTTAAGGCACTTGCCTCCAGTGCCTAAGACCCTGGGTTCAATTCCCCAGTACCCACATAAGCCAGACCCACAAGGTGGTGGCCCTGGTGCTCTCTCTCTCTCTCTCTCTCTCTCTCTCTCTCTCTCTCTCTATCTCTCTCTCCTCATCTCAGCTTGAAAAATGAATAATAAAATATATATATAAAAAGAAATGCCTCTGATTCCCTCCATCCTGACACCTCCTGCCAAATCCCAGAATAGGAAGGCCTGGAGGCAATTAACAAAACTTCACTGTCCAGTCACCCCATCTCAGAAAGTAGGTTACCTGCAACTTTATAATGTGTGTTTTGCTCTCACTTATGTGAGTATGATGGCACAATTTTTTTTTCAAAAAGTGACTTAGTCCCTGGAAACGAAAACCTTTAGTGAACCAAGTATTTTGAAGCCATAGTTATACACAAATTTGAAACGAGAAGTCATCTTTGGACTTAGAAACTACTATTTTTAGAGCATTTTGGCATTCTAATAATTCAGTATCTATCACATATAATGTCAACTTTGATGTCTTTACTATTTTGTTCATTCAGTCACTTACCTGTTTTAAGTAGGCTGGGTCATCACTGTGCATCAAATGCTGTTCTATGTAGGAAAAGCATAGCTCTTGCTGCTAAAGAAATCATACATTTATGGAGACTCTTGATTATAATTTTCATGAATAGTGCCACTGACATCCCAAATAAAATGGAGTAGTAAGAAAAGTTGGGATAACTTATTAACTAGTTTTGAAGACAAATAACATTCCAGAAATATTTGAGCAATGTTGGAAATTTCCTCAAGCTTCCTTGAATGACATAATTAACTTAAATACATTAAACATACTCTATTTTTTTTGTTTTTAAAAAATATTTTGATACATTTCTTTAGCTACCACAGGCTGTAATTTTTCCATGCTAGCATAAAGGCTTATCGATAGCACACCAAAAATAAACTCATGGAATTTTGGATTTAGAAAGTACTTTTAGACATCAATCCTATGTTCTTTCACCTGAATTGGAACTAGGATATGAAAATCTGATGAAATCTGTGTAAATTTGTTTTTGATTAAAAAACATATTTAGATGCAATACGGTTTTTGTATATGATTTTGGGGTTGGGGGGGTGGTGAATCACCCTAGAGACATTCATGAACTTCTGAACATCTTGTGAACACAGGTAGAATGTCTCTGATTTAATTTGTTTCCTGGTTTCTTTACTTTCTTTACTTTTTGTTTTTATTTTTTGAGGTAGGGTCTCACTTTAGCCCAGGCTGACCTAGAATTCACTATGTAGTCTCAGAGAGGCCTTGAACTCATAGGGATCCTCCTGCCTCTGCCTCCCAAGTTCTGGGAACATGCCACCATGCCAGGCAAAACCAGCCTAATTTTCTAATTGTTAAAAATAATTGTCTAGAACAGGGTTGGGAAAATAAGGTCCCCTAAACCAGATCTAGCTCACATGTTTTTTATACAGTCTGTGAGCTAAGAATGACCACTGTTTTCCAACGGTTGTGCTTGAAATAGTTCTATGAGTACTTACATATTCCTTTTTAAAAGTATTATTTATTAATTTATTTGAGAGAGAGTTGGGGGCAGATAGAGCACCAGGGCCTCTAGCCACTGCAAATGAACTCCAGACACATGAGCAACCTTGTGCTTGGATACTGGGGGATCAAACCTGGGTCCTTAGGTTTTTCAGGCAAGCACCATAACAGCTGAGCCATCTCTCCAGTCCACATATTACTTTTGACTTTACCTCTTGGCCTGCTAAGCCCGAGATATTTGTTATCTAGAAAAAGTTACCCAAACATCCAGCCTATATAGTTAGATATTTCTCCAATCATTCAGAGGACTAAAATTCATCTCATCTAATTGATCATCCACTCATCTTCCCATTCCATTCCCATTTTAATTGATTAAAATACTGACTAACTAATTAAACTCAATTTATAAAAAGAAGACAGGAGTTTTAAAACTGGAGAATTAATTTTTTTCAGATAAACAATTATGTAGTTATGAAAACACTAAAGTCCAGAAGCTAAACTGTTGTTAAATTCAGATTGTGTGCTAGTGATTTTTTTTCTAAACCTTTCATTCTACATATTAGAAACACATGATTCCCTATGGGAGGAGATAATTTTATAGAAGCAACTAAAGTAAAATTATCTGAACAAATGTTCTTAATTAATTTATTTTGAAGTAGAGTCTCACTCTAGCCCAGGCTGGCCTCGAACTCACAGTCATTTTCCTACCTCTGCCTCCCTAGTGCTGAGATTAACGGTGTGCTCTACCATTGCCTGGCTGTTCTTGTTTTTTTTTTAGTATTTAAAAGTTGTTGGTTTTTTTTTTTTTTTTCAGATTTACTCTGTCCTATAGGACTTTGAAAGTGGAATGGAAAGAATTTCAACATGCTGGGGATAAGCTCAGTGTCTGACTGCTTGCCTAACATAGGTGAGGCCCCAGGTTAGATCTTCAACAAGGAAAAAAAAATAATAATAATTTTAAATAGCCATTGTTTCACACATTATTCTGAATACACTTCTTTCAAAATTCCTTGGCATCTGACCGCATTATTAATTTCTCTATATTGATTACAGTTTGAATAATCATTTGTAACTATTTATGTCAATATTGCCAGTAACAGTGAACTGATTTTGGTAATAAAAAATGAACACATCACTTTAAAGATGAGCATCGGAGTAATTGTAGATAAATCTAGAGCAAGTCTTCTTGATGCTTACCCCAGAATTCTTTTCCTCTTCTTATACTTTGGAAAATTTCTGACTTTTGTCTGTATTTAATTTCTAATACAAATTGGGTTTTACTCTCAGAGTAGTGTGTCCCAAACAGGGAGAAGAGAGAAATCCTTTCTAGAATGGAAGGCTGTAGTCATAGGAGAGACCCTTTCTTTCTACAGCAAGGACACCCAAAGGTCCTGAGTTAGAGCCAGACTGGCAAGTTCGGGGTGCTGCTTTGTGTACCACTGCCCCAGGACCCAGCGCCCAGGTCTTCTGCTTACCTTGGAAAGCAGGGCTTCCTGGGGGGTCTGCAGAGATGGGCTGCATGCCTGGCCCCCGCAGAGGGTTTCTCTAGTAGCAGGATGGCTCCAGCCCTTCACACTCTGGAGTGCAAGGTGGCCCTGAGCAGCCACAAAGCAAAAGGAAACTAGGGGGTTCTAAGTTCCTCAGGGTGTTGACAGACCACAAAACCTCAGAACCATTTCAAGCATGCTAGCTCTGAAAAACCAGGCTTTAAAGGATGAACAGTCCAAACTGAAAAAAAAATATATATATGAAAGCCAATGGTCATGAAATATTTATTAAAGTTTTTATGATTACTATGAGATAAGTACTTTTTAATAAATTTTGTAGAAAAAATAGGGGATAAAAGTGATATTATGAAAAATAGATACAGGAGATGAATTTTGTACTGTTTAGGGTGAAATATTGTTATGCTTGTGTGTCTCCTGCACTGATGACCCTGGAATCCCTCCTCTCATAACTTCAGTGAGTAGCTGTTGTATTGATTTTTCCTTAATACACAACACTAAGATTGATACTGTAATCATCTCACTGTTAAGAGGAAGGACATATAAAACTCCAGAGTATTCTAGTTGTGGGGGAAGAGAATGCATTTGTCCACAGACTCACTTTTTACATTCAATATAATCTCAAATTAAGCTTACAATACACATGATCATTGAGATATTGAAAGAAATGAAAGTTCCTCAAACCACTCTGTATGTTTTATGTCAACACTGTAAGTTAATATTTTATAAATATCATGATCCTCTTGAAAATTACATAATATTATGTAGAAACACATGACTTGCTATTCTAATTTAACACCCACATTTTAGCATCTGTATTTTAAACTCTAGTTAGTCATGTATTTTTTACTTTGTTTGTTTGTTTGTTTGTTTGTTTGTTTGTTTCTTTCTTTCTTTCTTTCTTTCTTTATTTGAGAGAGAGAGAGAGAGAGAGAAAGAGAGAATAGGTGCACCAGGGCCTCCAGCTACTGCCAATGAACTCCAGACACATGTGCATCTGGCTTTACGTGGGTACTCTGAAATGAACTCAGGTTGTTAGGCTTTGCAAGAAAGCAACTTAACCACTGAGGCATCTCTCCAGCCCCCAACATTTGCATTTTAAAAAGACATTATATAAACATCAAATATGTGCCAGCCATGGGTTCTCACTACATCAAGAGGTCTAATGAGGTATAATTTTAATTTCTGGTATAATGAGACATAATTTTAATTTCTGATGCTCTCTGGTCTCCTTTATAATACTAGAACATTATTATATTGAGTCAACTTTTTGTAATTTGTTTTTAGTCAATGCTCACATATTTCATTTTGAACACAACAGAAGTTGTTCCAACTGTCATTGTAGTTTTAAGAGAAGGACTTTACATCAGGAAGGTCTTCACTTTCATCAGATGTACACTCTTCCTGTCACATGAGTAAAAAGCTGCACACTTCGAAATAACTCTTGGTAGAAGGATTTCTGACTTTAGTAACTGTAGACTCTTCAGATAAACCCTCCTATGAAAAATTGAGAGAGAAAGAGGGAGAGATGGAGGATTTGAAGACTTCAGAACTCTCAGGAGTAAAGATTTAAGAAGCCCACAGGTGGAGGGAGGCACCAACAGCTGCCTGGCTGGCAGGTTGCTTCTTTCTTCAAGGTACTGCTGGTTCCCAATAGCAGGAGAGGTGGAGAAACAGGAAAAAGGGAGCCAAGACCCTCAGAAGTGAAAGGGATCTGGTTTAAAGCTCAATGTGAGACTTCACGCTTTCATCTGAAACTCTGAAAGTGCTTTGCCTTTTGAGAAGGCACAAACTAGAAACAGAGAACTATGGCTTAATGCCATGTTAGACAAATGAGTTAGAATTAGGGACCTGACCCATCATATTATCCCCCTTCCCCAGGAAAAAATAAATACCCTCAAGGAGAATGGTACTACACACAGTAGTAAATTCTCAGAAACAATATCCAAATTTATCCCAAATTGTTAGCTAATTTGCACCAACTTTAGGCTCCAGTGCCTATTCTTGGGGTAGAAGAAGAGACTGCCTTCCATGATGACTCAGAACATCCCTTCCAGTTGGTTCTTTATTTTGTTTTGTGTTGGTTGGTTGGTTGTCTTTCCGTCTCTGATAAGCCAAGCCCCCTCTCTCAAGAATACCACAAGGATGTTTTAAATCAGTTTAAACCATGTGATTATTCTTCTAGGTGGGTACCTAGTCCTCTTTAAAATCTAAATTAAATTCTATGCTCTAGGAGCATTCCTTTCTTCCATTTTTGAACACGCAGTGTGTGAGAGGCAAATCTTGAATGGAAAGTATATTAAGAGGTGTGACCTTGAATGGGCAGTGTGTGTGTGTGTGTGTGTGTGTGTGTGTGTGTGTGTGTGTGTGTGTGTGTTTGTGTGTGTGTGCAGAAGCGTGACCTTGACTGTGTACTGTGCAGTGTGTTTGAAGAAGTGTGACCTTGAACATACAGTGTCTGAAGAAGTATGATCTTGAACAGCACCTACTCAGGAATATCCTTTTTCTCCATGTGATGAGAAGTCTCTCCAGTTCTACTGTGCATAGGTCTCACCAACAAAATAGCCTTGCTTGTTATCTGGCTTACATCATTAAGATAGGCACTACTCTTTACTAAAACTACTCAATAAACTTTCCCCACAGGGCTTTGTTCATGCCAGGCCAGCCTTCTACTGCTGAGATGTATCCCCAGACCTCTTCCACATCCCACTTTCTTCTTGTGTTTGCTGAAATCTGTCCTCACCAAGTGGCAGAGAGCATTGTGCACAGTTACAAAATCATGGAGATAAACAGAACATAGAAGCACATGCTCAAAAAGATACGGGAGTGACAGCTTTAAAATTAATTGTTTGAAGAATGGAGACAAAATAGTTTTATACTCGACTATATTTTTCATATCAATTGGAAATTTTTAAACTGAAAATAACTAAAATTAAATACTTATACACCAGATTAGACAGATGGTGAGGGCCAACATACAAGGCTGCAGAAAGTAGTGGACTGAAGAACAGGGCTGTGGAAAACTAAAAGCTTCATAAAGCCACATAAAAGATATAAGAGAAAAGTCTGATGCGCCTATAATTAGTGCTTAAGAAAGACATGAAGGAAGCATCTGTAAAGGAGTAGGCAAAGCCCCACCACTGACACCAGGAGCCCCAAGCCAGACAAGAAGAAAATCTACATGCATGTCAAAGTTGCTGGAAGCCAAAACTGACCAAAAAAAAAAAATTCTTAAAATCATTTTGAAGGTTAAAAAAATTTAGACAAATTACAATAACAATGGAAAGAGTTTTTCTTTCTTCCTTTGATGTGTTTGGTGTATGCATGTGAGTATGCAAATGTCTATACTCCATTCATGTGCATCCAGAGCTCAGAGGATGTCCTGCATCCTCCCCTAGGCTTTCCTGAGTCATTCCCCATTGAGGATGATTTGTGCTTTAGGAGATCTGTATATTGACTTTATCATGTTGAGGTATAGGCCATCTATGCCTATTCTTTCCAGGGTTTTGAACATGAAGTGGTGTTGAATTTTGTCAAAAGCCTTCTCAGCATCAATTGAGATGACCATGTGGTTTTTGCAATTGAGTTTGTTAATGTGGTGAATGATATTTATCGACTTTCGTATGTTGAACCATCCCTGCATCCCTGGGATGAAGCTGAATTGGTCAGGGTGAATTATCGTCTTGATGTGAGTTTGCATTTGATTTGCTAGGACTTTGTTTAGGATTTTCGCATCCAAGTTCATCAGGGATATGGGTCTGTAGTTTTCTTTTCTTGTTACATCCTTGCCTGGTTTGGGAATTAGGGCGATGGTAGCTTCGTAGAAGGAGTTTGGGAGCCTACCCTCTTTTTCTATGCCCCTGACAAGCTTCAGAAAGAGAGGTTTCAGTTCGATGATGAAGGTTTGGTAGAATTCGGCTGAGAAACCATCTGGACCTGGGCTTTCCGTTTGGGGAGATACTTGATTACCAATTCAATCTCTGTGATTGTTATCAGATTGTTTATGATCTTTACCTGCTCTGGTATGTATGAGCTTTGGTATTTGGTAGGTGTCCAGGAACTTATCCATTTCTTCCAGGTTCTCTAATTTTTTGGAGTATAGGTTTTGGAAGTATGACCTGATGATGCTTCCAATCTCTTCAGGATCTGTTGTGATCATGCCCTTGTCATTTTTTATTTTGTTAATTTGGGCCTTCTCTGGTTTTTGTTTGATCAAATTGGCCAGGGGTTTGTTAATCTTATTGACTTTTAAAAAGAACCAACTCTTTGATTTGTCTATTTTTTAATTGTTTTCTTTGTTTCCAAGTTATTAATCTCAGCTCTGGTATTAATTATTTCCTGTGTCTCGAGCTCCTAGAGTTGGATTATTCCCTCTGTTTTAATGACCTTAGGTGGGAGGATAGGTGATTGATTTGAGACCTCTCTGTCTTCATTATGAAGGATTTTAGTGCAATGAATTTCCCCCTGAGGACTTCCTTCATTGTATCTCATAAGTTCTGTAATGTTCTGTCTTCATTATCAATTGTTTCTAGGAAATTCTGGATTTCCTGTCTGATTTCTTATTAGACCTATTCATTGTTCAGGAGTGAGTTGTTCAGTAGCTAATATCTTTTGAAATTTTTGGATCCTCTTCCATTGTTAATTTCTAGCTTTAATGCGTTGTGGTCAGATATAATGCAAGGGATTACATTTATCTTTCTGTACTTGTTGAGGGATGATATATGGCCCAGTACATGGTCAGTTTTGGAAAAGGTTCTATGCAGTGCTGAGAAGAATGTTTAATCTGTGTCCTTGGGATGGAATGTTCTGTAAATGTCTGTTATCTCTAGTTTGTCTATGGTGCTATTTAGCAACTTTATTTCCCTGTTTGTCTTTTGTTTGGACGATCTGTCTAGTGATAAAAGTCTCCTACTATGATGGTGTTAGCATCTATATCTGCTTTGCTTTTGAGTAATTTATGCTTAATGAACTGAGGGGCCCTTGCATTTGGTGCATACATATTTACTATAGTGATGTCTTCCTGATGTATCGTTCCCTTGAGGAGTAGGAAGTTACCATCATCATCCTTTTTTATTGCTGTTGGTTTAAAGTCTATTTTGTCAGATATTAGAGTAGCTACACCCACTTATTTATTATTCCACGTGACTGGAAATTTTTTTCCACCTTTTTACTGTCAGTAGGTTACTGTCTTTAGCGATAAGGTGTGTTTCTTGAAGACAACAGATGGAAGGGTCCATTTTCCTGATCCAACCTATGACCAGTGCTTGGGGGATTACACAGAGTCAGTGGGCAGGGATACCATGAGGAATCAGGGTTGGGGGAGCTGCAGGGGGAGCTGTAGTCAGGTGGGGAAACCATGGGGGTAAGGGCTCAAGGAAGCTGCAGGGTTAGAAAGAATAGGAAAAAAGATAAAGAGAGAGAAAAGAAAAAAAAAAGAAAAAAGTTAAAAAGGAAATAGGCACACAAGGGGGCAGACCTTCTCAGGAGATGTGGAGGCCAGGGGAGGGGCTGCAGAGGAGAATCCCCAGTGGGCGGGAGGGAAACAAAATGAAAGAAATAAAAAAACAACAACTACAACAACTGCAAAAAAAAGTTAAAAGGCAATAAACCCGCAAGGGGGTGGGGTACATCAGGGGGCGGCAGATCCACTTGACGCGGAGGCCATCGGGAGGGGTTACAGAATATAAGCCCTGGTGGGCAGGTAGAAGAAAAAGGAAAAAAAAAGTTAAGAGGAAATAAACCAGCAAGGGGGCAGGGCGGGGGTGGGGGGCAGACCTGCAAGGAGGCCAGGGGGTGGGGCTTCGGAGGACAAATCCTGTGGACAGTGGGATTAACAGAAATAAATAAATAAAAAGAAAGAAAAAGGTTGAAAAGGAGAGACCCTCAAGGCTGGGGAGGGAAGGGAAAAATGGGAGGTGCAGGGGGTGGGAGGGACGGGGAAGAAACCCGAGGGGACCCGGCAGAGGCCTCCGGAATGCCCAGGCAGCAGGCGGGCTGAGGCCGCTCCAGCTCTGGGGCCTGCCAGCTCAGAATGACTCACTGCTTCCAGCAAGCGCTGGTCTTCGTTGGCATCTTCCAGTCATGAGGATCCCGTGCCGGAACGTGTCTGACGCTCAGAGCATGGCTGCAGCTTGTGTCCACCACCTGGATCCCTGCTGCAAACCCTGGCCTTTGTTCCCTGAGTGACACGGCCTGTCTGCTAGTCAGCCATCTTGAACCAGTTAAACGCATTCTTAAAACATTCTTGGAAACATTGGTATCATGTTCTTTAAGAGAGGGTTAAACTTTCTAAGGCATTACAACTCTGAATTATGGTACTGAATACCATAGCGTCAGAATATATTAAATGAAACCAACAGTATGTAAAAGATATACAAATTGATTTTTGTACTGGGAGAGAGTAGAAACCTCATTCAGTAACTGACAGAATTAGCAGAAAGAGTTTCACTATGGAGACTATAGATTGTGAGATGTGATCTGATGGAGCAGAGACAGTGCTGGGTGTGATCTGATGGATCAATATAAATGCTTGTGTTATGCTCATTATATAAACTTTTTACTGGTGATTTGTACTTTTTGTATTAAAAATATATCTCAGTAATAAAATTGTATTAGTAAAATGGGCCACTTTGAAGATTCAGTGATCATCACTGTTATTTTCACATTTGGATTATTTCTAAATAGTGGCTCTGATGATATTTTTCCTTCCCAGTACTTGAAAGTACTCTCCTCCTCTCCCACATTACTTGACTTCATCCTTATGTCCCTGATATGATAATGACACATCTTCTTTAGTTTCAAATGGGTTTGGCTGATGTCTAACAGCCAAAATCTGAAATAAGTGACAGCACAAAACAGCTTCAAATCATGTTTAGAGTCCATTTAAAGCAAATTTGCATGTGGCAATTTGAGCTCCTAGCTCTCACCTACTCAATCAGTATGCAAAGTAAACTCTGGCTGAACCCTGCTTCAGAGCTTCAAAATCATCTTAATCCTGTGAAAGAGATGTTTTCAGTCTTGAGCCCCACAAAGAAGTGAGAGTGAGGATTGCACAGCAAATATTTGAAGAGCCAAGGAAATAGTGAAGTGTAAAATCTCAGTATTGAACAGTACTCATTGACACTGGAAACACTTCCAAGTGAACATTCAGTTTCTGCTTCCTCATCTTCCCACAGCCTGGCACTTAAAGTTATGCATTACTTATAAGCTAAAATGCATTCCTTTGCCACCTATCCTGATGCTAAGAGCCAGAGAATAAAAGTTGAAACTCTTGTAAAGTCCTAGGTGGCACTGGCCTTGTCTGACTGAAGACTTTTTTCCTCAGTGTCTGGAGCTGTGATCTTTTAAAAACAGTGTGGTGTGGTTTTGAGTTCCTCCACATTTTTGACCATTTTTCTTCTGAGATTCTTCAGTTTACATAAGTTCCTTATTACAGATTCTCTCCAAATACACCAAATGCACCAAATACATCTACTCATTTTATTCCTCAAAATGAAGTCTCTCTTGTAATGTGGTGCTTTCTCAAATGACTGCCTGTAAACCCATTTTAATCTTCTTGTGTTTTCTGGACCAATGAGAAGGCCCTTATATGTCTTTATGAAACTTTATTTTGCTCCAGTCCTTTTTAGATCTTAAATCTGACCTCTACCTTTCGATGTGAAAAAACTGTCCAATAAAAGAAAACTCAAGTTCAAATCTTCCTTAAGCTTTCAGTTGGGAACCAGACTGTGGGTGTTCTTTGCCTGGATCTATTCCCCAAATATCATATATGGTCTGAGTTTCCATAAGACCAACATAGCCAACAGTGTCCTTACCAAATGCCTGGCTATAACTCATTAAGCCTCACTGTGCTAATTTAGACAATGAAATTATTACCAAGGCCTCTATTCTAGATAATATGGTTGTGGGTTTAATTTCCTTTTTAAAATTTGTATAATTCTTGTCTCGAGCGGCACCTTCCCCTTAAGATGATCCATGAATTTCAATTTTCAAGAGAGATCCAGCACAGGGGTCACCACCAAACATCCTACCCAAGGCACAGAGATGTACAGTGTGACCACTTCTATCTTTAAAAACCTTTGTCACTTGTGAAGAAATCACTACCAGGTATGGTGGTATTAGTGCTCATAGTGTTGATGGTTGTTGTTGGTGGTGTTCGTGCTGATAGTGGTGATTTTGGTTATGGTAGTTTGAATGTATGTCCCCCAATAGACTCGTGTGCTTTATTAAAGCTTGTCACCAGTTGCCTGGCTGGAGGAGGTGTCACTGGGGGTGGATCTGAATTCCAGGCTTCCAGTGAAGTCTGAGCTCTGCCTGGGTTCCTGCTGTTTTGCTGCTGGTTTTGTGCTTGCATGTGGTACTAGCTGTTTGATGATGTGTCTCTGCTTGGATTTGTGAAAGGAAGCCAGCCTCTTCCACCATTATGGAACTTACCTTGGATCTGTAAGCTGAAATAAATTTGTAAATTTTGTCAGTTTAGAACTTTATCCCAGCAGTACGGAGCTTACTACAACAGTGGTGGTATTGTTGATGGTGGTGGTGTGGTGTTGTTGGTGATGATGGTGTTGGTGATGGTGGTGATTGTGGTGGTGGTGGTCGTGGTGGTAATGGTAATGGTGGTGATGATGATGGTGTGGTGGTAATGATGGTATTGGTGCTGTGGTGTTGTTGGTGATGGTGTTGGTGGTAGTGGTAATGGTGGTGTTGATGTTAGTGGTGCTGATAGTGTTGGTGGTGATGGTGTTGTTGGTGGTGGTAATGGTGGTAGTGGTATTGGTGGTGGTGATAATGTTGGTGGTGGTGATGGTGTTGGTAGTGGTAGTAATGGTGGTGATGGTGATGGTGGCAATGGTGGTGATGGTGGTAATGGTCATTATGGTGATGGTGATAGTCTTGGTGGTGGTGGTGATGTTAGTGGTAATGGTGCTGCTTCCAATGCTGCTGGTACTCATGATACACACACATACAAGTGAAAGATTGTTTTAAAATCTATACCTAGAATGGATCCGTTATATTGGAATAACTGTTCATCCTCACCTGGCTTCTCAGAGTATAAGGAATTCTATTTCAATTCATGTCAGAATATGATATTTTAAGATAGCTGGTAGGGTTACGAATTAATTTTATTGGTAACATGGATATACCTAAATCTACAGTTGCTTTCAGTGAAAGACTAGATTCAAGGCCTATGTAAGTTTTCAACAACACAGTTTCATTGTGCTATCTCTTAATCTTTGTGTATGGGGGGCATGCTATGGTGTACACATGGAGGTCAGAGGATAACCTGGAGAAACAGTCCTCACCTTCCTCCTCATTTGAGGCAGGGTTGCTTTGTTGTTTTCAGTCAGGCCAGCTGGTAAGCTTCTGAGAATTCTCCTGGCAAAAATCACAATTTTTAATCCAAAATTCCAATTCAGATCATCAGTAAGATTCAAACACACAGAGAGATGCCTACACACACACACACACACACACACACACACACACACTGAAGAAATCTTGTAACTGAATCTCCAAACAAGAACCTTTATTTCAAGCTAATCCAGGTGAACAGTCAATCATAAACTTCAGGTGCTCCTACCCTGAGTGCTCAAACAGACTTTTGGATCTTTGCTTCTGAACTTAACCTAACTCCTCGCCTCACCTCCAGTTCTTGATTCCCTCAGCTCTTGGCTGTTTAGTTTGTTTCTCTTTAGTGCCTTATGCTTCCCCTTGGGACCTGAAGGAAGATTTGTTTCTTCAGTCTAAGCAGCCTTCCCACCTGATGGAACCTTAGCCTGGAACTCATTGTCAGCAATAATTTCCTTAGTTACATTGTCAGAGAAGCAGGTCCAGAGTTCCCCTGAGAACTGTCATCTCTTGACAGAGAAATACTAGTAGCAGCTATTGAAGTCTTTGCTTCAGTGACCCTCAGAATGTCCAATTCTCATTTAAAAATGATTTCACTGCATACATTTTTATCAATTTGCTTTGGATCATATAAGTTACAGAGTACAATTCTTCCAAGGATGAACCTATTAATTTATTAAAAGGATGCTAAAGTACTTGCCATTGTGGGCATTCCTACCACAGTTCCAGAGCTGTCTGTGAGTTTGTCTGCCTCTGCTGGGAGATGGACATAGTCCTCATGATGCAAGGCCATGACTCTGTTAGACATTCTCATCATTCACACAAGATCCTCTCACATATTCAGTCATTCCCCACCATCCCCAACATGTACAACAAACCTTAGTTTACCTGCATACTAATTTATGAGCTGGAAATGTAACTCTGTTGTCGAACTTGTTAGGTATGCAGGAGATCCTGGCTTCTCTTCTCATCACCACAGAAATGTTTATAGTCTCATTTATTTCAGTTCCTTATCCATACTACATTTGTATCTCAACAGAAAAACAGAAAAAAGAGGTCTATTAATTAAGAATTCTGATTTATATATAGCTGACTCACAGTAGTACGGTGTCATAAAACACACCGTATGTACCCAATGAATGTCTGATTAATTAATGAGTGGGTAGATATTAACACTATACCAGGAAGATATTAGGAATCTCATGTTTTTACATTATCCTCACAATAATTTCACGAGTTGGAATCATTAATCTCATTTTATAAATGAGGAAGCAAACTGGAAATGTGAGAGTCAAAGAAGTTAAGAAATGCAACCGTAAGGCTGGAGAGATGGTTTAGTGGTTAAGACCTTTGCCTGCAAAGGAGAAGGGCCCGAGTTGGATTCCCCAGGATCCACATAAAGCCAGATGCACAAGGTGGCACAGGTGTCTGGAGTTCATTTGCAGTGGTTGGAGGCCCTGGTGTGCCCATTCTCTGTCTGTCGGCCTTTCACACATTCTCTTTCAAATTTCAAATAAAGAAATAAAATATTAATAAAAACAAAGAAATGTAACTGTAAGTTGGTATTATATTAGATCATGTTTAATACATTTATAATCCTAGTACCTAGTATTTATTGAATATTTCTGCTTTCAATAAGTGTTTTCTTCACATTGTTTTTAGAGTGTCCTCAAGCAATCCTGCAAAACAGTGATTTTCTTAAATCCATTATACCTGTTCCTTATTGCTGCACTCATGTGTTCTATGAATGTATGACAGTCTAAGTGGAGGTATCTTTTCACTTATTCATACTTCTTCCATTGTGACCAATTGAGGAAGTAAACGTGCAAAAAAAGTTTTTGCTTTCCTGGAAACTGTATTACCCAAATGCAATCTCTATATCTACATTTGCTCTTCTAGTTCCTCATTACCAGAGAGAGTTCTATGCATCACCAAGTTGTCATTCATTAACCATTTCAAACCCCTATTCGCCATCAGTAAGGGGATTAGGCTCAGTCCACAAGACTTTCTTTTAATTTTCTTTCTTATATGTCATCTTAGACAATTAAATAGTTAAACTTGAATGTTTTATGATAGGAGAGATTAACCAAGAGTCAGATTAAACTAATTACATCATTTCTTATTAAATATATTATACCACTCAGATCAATAAGATAATTTCTTTTTAGAAATTGTTATTTTCCAATTTTCTCTTCTTCATCTGCATAAACCTAAGAATGTACCATGAACTGAATGTAAGTTGATTCACCGATGAAGTTTCCTGTGATACTTATGGCAAACACTGCTCTTGTTTAGCCAGGAGTTTCACTACTTCATTGAAAAAGGAAAGTCAGATTTGTTAGGTTGGAAAAATGTCTAGTATTGGTGGATTTATTCTTCACCAATAATTCTTGGGTAACCTTGGTGGCACATGTCCTCTTTGCTGGTGATTGATTGGTCTAAAGATGGGAAAATAACAGTATGCATTGGTGCTCACCCCTTTCCCTGGGGATTACTTGAAGCCTTAGTCAGAGAAGTTTCTTACTACAACAGGCAGAGGTTAATGCAGAGATGCACAGCTGGAAAATTGCTGAGAAAAAGTGACGACTGTGAACTCACTTCAAACAGGGCATCTAAACCACCTCCTCCAAGGCTTGGGGGAAGATCGTCAAAGTTGGGGCAGAAAGACTGTAAAAGCAGAAGTCTGAAGAGGAGGGCTGTAAAAGCTGTCCTGCTGTTGCATGACTATTACATTCATGTACTCATAGCAGCTGTGGTTTTCAGTACAAGACTGGACCTATCCATATTTCCTCATTGATGGGGGAAGGATACCCCAGGCCCTGTACTTCGCAGAGTAGCTAAGAGCAGCTAATGGTTTCTGGGAGAGGAGAGTTAGCTTAATTCATGGTGCAGCCTCTGTTAAGTTGGCTGTTTCACAGTAAATAACCTTCTTCTACCCAAGATAATACAAAAAAGACATCAAACATAACTGCCCTTTCTTCTTGTAAACATACTTAAATGGGTTTGGGCTTTTTTTTAAAGCAAGGTCCCATGTAGCCAATGCTGGCTTTGAACTCATGATCCTCCTGCTTCTCCTTCCAAGTGTTGCAATTATAGGCATGTGCCACTATGATCCATGGCCTATCCATAGCTTCAACCATGAAGAATTAAGTCTAAGAACAGGCAGTCAACATGCTGAGGTTGGCATTTTCAGATCATTAAGGAGCTGATTTTTTTTAACTTTTTATTGACAACTTCCATAAATATAGACAATATGCCATGATCATAATCCCCTCCCAAGACTCCCCCTTGTTCCTCACAAATCCCTTCTCCACTGAATTCCTTCTCCTTGACAAACTAGTCTCTCTTCTATTTTGATGCCATCATTTGGTTCTTCCTATTATTCAGGTCTTGTGTAGGTCATGAATATCCAGGCCAATTTGTGTAAATCTTTGTATGAAAACAGGAGGATAATACTTCAGTTATCCTCACAAGATGAGTGTGCAAAGGAAATGTACAGAACCAATGGCTAACATTCAGCTAGTGTCAGACAACTGTCAAATGGTAACTTCCTTAAAACCATTTCCTCCAAGGGATGGATGAGGTATCTCCTGATGATAGATGGTTCTTAACACATTTAATTGAATTTTCCTGATAACAGTTATGTGGAAGGTAGGAGAATCATATTTCTGTGAATGGTTTCTTTTTACAGGCTGTGTCCAACAAATGTGAAATTTGCAAGCCAACTTAGGTCTCACACATTAGTCAATATCAACTTCATATTAATGATATAAATCTTCATCCTATTTCTCTTGATCCTTTATCTTATCACTCTAGTCATGAGATCCTCAAGCAAAGAAATGAGAACTAGCTATCCCTATGGCATTGTGCCTTCTGGCCAATTTCTATTTCCTTGTTGTATCTCATTCTCTTTCACTATGTCATCTTTCGTGTTCAAGTCTTCTTGTTCTTGAGAACACATGGTAGATGCTTCCATTAAATTCTTAGGATTTAGGAGATTCAAAACACTTAGGCTTCTTTTTCATGTCTGTGTGGTTGCTTCTTACCCTAAGCAAGTTACAGTTCTAGTGTGAATAGAGTGATGAGTGGGAATATGATTGATGAGAGACGAGAAACAAGAGGAGAAGGAAGAACAAGGGAAGAAAGACAGGGAATCGTACTGCCTCCAAAAGGCAGTCCAGAGAATGATGGGAATCTCCTGGTCTCTTCTTGGGCATCTCCTAAATGGAGGATGCTGGGTTAACATTATTTACTGTAGCTGTTCTCCAGGCATATTTCTCTTTTCGTTCCCCACAGTGCAGCATGTACATGAAGTTTGTCACAGGATATGAAAACAGAAACTCTTTCTTTGCAGCAGTTGTCTGTGTAAAGGGACAGAGGAACTTGAAGAAAACCCTGAGGACTCCTCGGACTTTGCATTTTCCCTGGAGGGGCAGAGTGGAGCAGAGAAGGATGTGTGGACTACAGCAGGGAGGATCCTATACCATCCTGCTGGTCACACCACCACAGGCACAAGGTAAAATAGGAGGCTCCTTGGTTTTTATGGTAAATAGGGCTGTGGCAACCTGAGGGCTGTGCACCTGATAATGATTATTTCCTTTTTTCAGCCTTCTTAGTTTAAAATTGTACCTGGAAGACCCTCAAATAGTGTTCAATGATTTGTCAACCCTAAGAAATTTCCTGTGTGAAGCATGAGGATATTGCCTTGAGCTGTCTCTGTTGACCAACACTGACTGTGACTTTGAGGCTAAGCCACAGAGCCAGGCAGCACAAAGAAATTCTTAGCAGATGCCCAGGAAGAGACCAAGTTATTCCCATCTGTTGTGGTTGTGTGTGTGTGTGTGTGTATGTGTGTTTGTTTGTGTGTGTGTGTGTGTCTGTCTACTCATTTGTGAATAGCTTTGCTGTTAATTATAAGCTCCATTGCCAGTCTCTATAGTTGTTACTTTATAGTATAGTATATAGATGATTAAATTAACTATGCAGTTTAAGGTAATAGTTATGTTTTCTAAAAATGATATATGCTCACTTTGGACACTTCAAACTGTAGCAAAGAAAATAATACCACCATCTAGAAATAAACATATCTGAGGTGCTCAGTGTACATGTGGGTGTTATCAAGAGTTTCATGTGGTAGAAAAGCTGAATTAGAAATGAAGAGTTTTGGGTTTTGTTCAACTATAATACAGTGGGCTGGAGATATAGCTCAGTGGAAAAAGTACCCACTACACAAATATGAGGTCAGGGGATTGGACCTCCAGTACCCACAACATCCCAGTGCTTGGGAGGGCAAGACAGAAAATCCTCAGGGAAATCTGGCTAGCTAAACTTCCTCAATCAATAAGCTCTGGGTTTGGTGATAGACCCTGTCTCAGTAAATAAGAGGAGGAAAACACCCAGCAACCTCTGGTCTCCACACACATGCACCCCTACACATATGCACATGTACATACATATGGAAAAACAAGAACTGTTATAGTCATCTTTTGTATTAATTTATGCAATCATATATTTCAATACTTGGAGCATTCTAATATCTTTGTTGTAGAATGATTACTTCACTATTACAATGATAATAAAAAATCTTGTTTAGATTTAATTTTTAACCTTCAATATACCTTTAAAAATAATATGAGATTTTGGTGCTAGTATCCTAGGAAAGCCTTTTAACTTTAAATTAGTTCTGGTTCCTTTGTTTAAAATATCTTTTAGTTTGGGGGCTTTGTTTTGAGTGGGTTAGACCAAACTGAGATTGTGACAACCTTTGCTAGGACTATAGTGACCCACATACACCTCATAGGCTCATGTGTTTGAACACTTGGTCCCCAGCTGGTGGCACTGTTTGAAAGGTTGTGTACCTTTGGAGCCTTGCTGGGAGAAGTGGGTCATTGAGGGTAGAACTTGAGGTTTTTATTGTTGTTTTGCTTTTATTTCTTTTTATTATTTTTGTTTTCTTTATTAAGTAGAAACTTTGTATGAATAAGTCTTATGTTGTTACCACCATTTCTCTACTCCCTGCCCCCATTCCACTGTGGGCCTTCCTCAGTGGGATGGCTGGTATGTTCCATGGGGTTGAGGACTAAGTGTTGCTCAAGAGCAGCAGTTAGTCACTTGGGCAGGGGTGTGTGAACAATCCCTTTGGATATTCCCCCCACCATGGCTCTTGCAATTTTTCCAGCCCCTCTTCCACAAAGTTCCCTGGGCCATGATGGGTGAGTTTTAAGTCTGCTTTAGTGTGGTTTCCCCTGGGCCCTAGCTGATGTGCTTGGGGTGGTTCTTCTCCAGCTAGGTAGTCAGCTATCATTTCTGGTCTTGTTGGTAGAATTAAGTTGTCCACAGTTTTCACTGCTTTCTGAAAGATAAAAACAGATTCTCCAAGGGAGAGTGAGATCAACATAAGTTAAATGACATAAGCATTGTCAATTTGGCAAGATTATAATGTATGTATCCTCTCCTTTGGCTGTGGTTAGTGGAAGCTTCCCCTTGAAGTCCAGATTCTTGGTCTCCATAGGAATTTGGCTTGGATCCCAGTTCCAGCTATGGGTTCCTTGCCACTAAGTGGATCTCTTAGCCAACCAGAGAGTCCTTAATTATCCACCCACGTTGAGTGCCATTATTGCACAGGTGTGTGCATCTTGTCATGCTGGTTGCTGTCATATAGCAGTGTCCCCTGCCTTCTCCCAACTTTGTTGGCCTTTTCCCCCTGGCATCTCATTTAGTGCTTTCCAGCACTATACAGTCTAACCATCTGGAAACTGGCTTCCTTCCAGCTTCCAGTTGGGTCTCTCTGTGTTGTGAGTCAGCATCCTGTGGTGTCTTCAGCAATAGGGTCTTATATTTTGCCTAAGGCAGGTAGCCAAGTGTTTTGACAGAGCCTGTCTTGTTTTGAGGCCCTTGTAGGTATCTTTGATCAATAGCTCAATGTGGGTAGTAACCAATATCTGGAACTGGGAGTTACAGGGCTTGTGGTTTTATAGTGGCCCTACTTACTATTCACCCTTTGCTCTCTGATGATCTGCTTCTTATTCATGATGCCTGAAACACCTTTCCCATTGTGGTGGTTTGATTCAGAAGTCTCCCACACACTTATGAATTCCAAATTGCTGGTGACAATTTTGGAGGCCGAGCCTTGCTGGAGGAGGTGTGTTGCTAGAAGTGGACCTGAAGGTTTATTAGTCCTTGCTTATCTGTTTGGCTCACTCTCTTGCTACTGTTTTTCACTTGCCTTGGCAAGGAGGTTATAGCCATATTCTGCTCATGCCATGTTTCCCCTGCCATCATGAAACTTTTCCTTGAGACTGTAAACCAAAATAATCTCCCATCACCTGCTTTTGGTTGAGTGTTTTGTCCCTGTAATGAAAAGGTAACTACAATACCCACCATGATGGCATGTATCACCTTGAAAGTTTAAGCTGGAATAAATGCTTCTCTCCCTTTAACTACTTCCTGTCCAGTATTTGGTAACAGCAGCAAGTAAAGTAACTAATACACCATGTATTACATCATTGCCTAAATTGTAGTCATCACTCACTGTGAACTTTTTTAATCACTACATTAACATGATTGTTTTAAGGTAAGCATAATTTTAATATTTTATTTATTTGCAGAGAGAGAGAGAGAGAGAGAGAGAGAGAGAGAGAGAGAGAGAGAGAGAGAGAGAGAGGTGCCAGGGTCTCTTGTCCTAAGGTAAGCATGTTTAAGAGAGTCAAATAAATATAACAAAAAAAAAACTCCTTAATGATCTGAAAGGATCTATTTTGCTTTACTCCATTATCTGCAGAATCAAGTCCCCTGCATCTCTGCTGGTCAAGAAGACCGTGTCTGTATAATGCCCCCTGCAGCTGCTAGTTTTGTCTCCAATCAATCTATAGTTCTGACCACAAGTGTCTTACCAGATAGATGTGTTTCTTTGGAATTCAAGCTATGAACTTTTCTGTCTTGATGGTTCTGTTCAAACTTCCAAAAAGTATGCTACCATGGCCGTCCAATCACAAGATTTGTATTTATTCTTTAACACTCAGGCTAATGCCTCATTCTTTGTGACTTTAAATCCCTTTTAAGTTTGTTCCTACAGCACTTACCACGTTGTGCCCATTTGTGTACGGATGAGATCCTTGGGGAAAGGAACTGTTCACACCTTTATTGCAGGTCTAACAAGAAATGGAAGAAGAAACCATTCCTTCAGTTATTTATCTAAAAAGAACCCCTAACTATCCCAGGCTCTGTCCCAGTATCTGCTAAGACAGTACTTCAAGAATGAAATCCTTGGGCTGGAGAGATGGCTCAGCAGTTAAGGCACTTGCCTCCAGTGCCTAAGGCCCCAGGGTTCAATTCCCCAGGACCCACATAAGCCAGACCAACAAGGTGGTAGCCCTGGTATTCTCTCTCTCTCTCTCTCTCTCTCTCTCTCTCTCTCTCTCTCTCTATCTCTCTCTCTCTCTCTCTCTCTCTCTATATATATATATATATATATATATGAATGAAATCCTTGTTCTCATTTAAGATTTTCTATAATTAGTAGTAGAGTAAAAATGAAATTTTGTGAAATAATCAATATTGTAGATAAAATCATTATAAAAATATATTACTGACTTTAAATGAAATTCATAATCTAATTCATTTCTCATCTGATTTGTGTGAGACATCCTTCTTTTATGATAGTACTTGTTATATTTTTCATATATTGAAATGATAGTGGAGAGTTTTCTATATTAAAATATGCATAATCTAGAGTGATGAGCTTCTCAACTGTAAAATAAAGAAGGTGCATGCGGAGGTGTTCCTGGAAGTTAAAACTACTGGAGTAGGTAGGTGGCATTGGTACAAAGTGGGGGCTCACCAAGTGTTGTAGAATGTGCAAGTGAGTGAATTCTCACATTCACAAACAAGGCTTCTATTTATGACAGCCATTGAGAAAGCTGAAATAACAAATATATCCTGGTTGCATGAAATACATATGATTTCTACATAAATGATTTCCAAATATCTGATTCCTAACATTATTTTTATAGAACTTTAAAGTCTACGTTCATAATAAAGTAGGAAAGATCTACTTATATGAAAATATCTTAATCCAACTGCAGTAAAGGCATGAATCCTCACAAGTATTTTCAATGACATACTAGTTTCTGGACACTGAAAAAGAGAAAAGCATTGAGTATATTTGAAATAGACCCCAAGGTAAAAGAACACAGCTAGAAGTTCTGATGTTAAGTTGGACAAAGGAACACTTCAAAGGGAGGCATTTCAAAGCCCAGGGGTGAGGCCATCTGACAGAAGGGGACTGAAGTACCCCCTTGTGAGCTTCATCCTGCTGCAGACCATCAGCATGTCAAATTCAAGTGCTTCTTCAAACTGATATGAAAATAATTCTCTTCATTCATAGAGATTCTTTTATTTGGACTTTGCCATGGATAAAATGAAAAACTATACCTCTACATGGAAAACAATTTTTTAAGGTTTTAAACGTTCTTTATTAGAT
Organism: Zapus hudsonius; assembly: GCA_004024765.1. Classification (NCBI taxonomy): domain Eukaryota; kingdom Metazoa; phylum Chordata; class Mammalia; order Rodentia; family Dipodidae; genus Zapus; species Zapus hudsonius. The sequence continues at coordinate 68,341 of PVHP010001681.1, read as the reverse complement.
AATACAGCCTTATGATTCAAAATTCAAAATATACAAATTATGTAAAATAACAATCTCCCTCTCATTCCTTTCTCCTCTCCCAGAGGCCAACTGTCTAAGTCAGGGCTCTCTAGAGGAACAGAACAGATAGAACTGATTGTAGTAATAAACAGAATTTCTTGGGGTAGCTTAAGACACTCCAACAATAGGAATCTGTAGGCCCACAGATGAAGGAACCTGTAGCTGTTCAGTGCATGTGGCTGGAGGCCTCAGCAGTCCCAATCCAGCACTGAAGGCCTGAAGGCTCCCTAGGGAGCCTCTGGTCTTCAGTCCACCATGTAAGGCTGAGGAAACTAGGTTCCTGTGTCAAGGAAGGGTAAGAGAGCAGGATGCCAGTGCAATATGACAAGCACCAGCAGCTGGAAGAGGGCTTCCCTTCCCCCTAAGCTTCCTTATATCCAGTCCCCTTCCATCTGGAAGTCCTGCCCACTCTGGGGAAAGGGCTCACCTCCTCTTTTTGTCAATCCTTCCTGTAGGCAAACTCGGAGACCCACCCAAGATTGCTTGGATTACTAAACAGGTCAAGTTGACAATCAACTATCACACCAATCATGTTATCAATTTCTTTTTTTTTAATTCAGAAACAAATTATTTCTCTCCTTACCTCCTTCCTTCTAATTTCCTCCTATCGCCCTCATTCTATCCCTCCCTGAATTTCTCTCTATACATGGGAGCATAAGAGTATCTCATACAACATGTCTTTCATGTAATAATCTATTTGGAAATTGTCAACTTTCAGATATGAAGTAATCCTGTCAACTTTCCTACAGTGCCATTGCTTTCCCTTACATAGTTGTACTGCAAATTATTGAAATAGATAATTCAGGAACATTTATATCTCAAACCCTATGCTTTTTCAGATTCTTGTTCAAGTTGTTCAATAAATAACTTCACTCCTCATTTTGTTTGTGTGTGAGAGGTATAAATTCCTTCAGCGAGACATGGTCCATCTTGATAAATATTACCAGCATGCACTCCAGAGAACCCCCATCTATTATCTCTTCCTGTCTTTGTTCATGAGAGAACAGTTTCTCCATACATCTTTCAACAATGCTTGCTATTCAATTCTCTTTTTTGCCAATGTGATAGGAGAGCAAACGTCTTCACTGAAGTTCTAATTTCTCTGTCATGAACACAGATGATGTGCAACATCCTAATGCATTTAAAACCTCAGCTCACTTAGAACAATCATTTCAGTCCTCTGTTCTCTGTTATGTTGTTGGCCTCTTCTTTTATTGATTGAGTTTATGTTTTCTACATTAAGCAATTTTTCACATGAATGAAAAATAACTTTCTCAGTTTTCTATATGGCTTGCTTTATTAATGGCATATTTTTCTATGTTTTGTTTTGTTTGTTGTGGTGCTGTGGGTTGAATCCAGAACCTCTTGTGTGTATGTTAGGCAAGTGCTCTATCCTATCTCTAAGCTGCACCTCCAGATCAGAAACTGAGTTTTAGGGATTCATGGATCTCTCTGTATCTTTATTCAAAGATTGACTTTTGGGAGGATAGAGATTCAAGTATAGTGCCAACTGAGGAAAAATGACTATGGTTGGGAAGCTAGTTAGCCAGTGGAAATTTTCATAGCCAGCAGTATCTGATGCTGGTTGTCAATGATGGGATGTAGAAGAGGCTCAAAAATATAAGGATACAGGATAAAGCAAGACTCTGTGTCTTGTTTTGTTTTCCAAGGTAGCGTCTCACTCTAGCTCAGGCTGACTTGGAACTCACTCTGTAGCCCTAGGCTGTCCTTGGACTTCTGATCCTCCTACCTTAGCTTCCTGAGAGTTTGGATTAAAGGCATGCCCCACCATCATGACTGATTTAGCAGTGCTCTTTAAGAACTTTTCTGTATGTGTGTTCCTGTGTGTTTCTGTGTGCTGAAGCCCATGAGTGAAGGCCAGAGGACAACCTCAGGTGTTGATCCTCACCTTCCTCCTTGTTCTGAGACAATGTTTTTAGTTGTTGCTACTGCATTTGCCAGGCCACCAGGCCTGTGAACTTCTGGGAGGATTGGGATTATAGATGTCCTCCACTATGCCTGGCTTTACTTGGGTTCTGGGAATCCGAACTAAAGTCTTCATAACTGTGCAGTGTATCAGTTTGAATGTGATAGTTTAATGTATTGCCCCAGAGATTCAGGTGTTTTATTGAAATTAAGCTTTCAATTTCAGCCCCTAGTGGCAGATCCCTGTAATAGGGTGCATGTCACTGGGGGGTGGATCTTGGAGTCCAGCACTAAGGTTTGTGGAGAACAGTAGGAGCTCTGGTGATTGTGTAGTACTAGCTGCCGGTGATGTCTCTAGGCTATGATGCTAAAGTGAACCAGCTGCTTCTGCCATTGTTGGTGTTCCCCTGAATTTTTAAAAATTATTTTATTGTCCATAACAAGTTACAATATTTAGTGGGCAAACAATGAGTTGTTATCCCCAATTCCCCACTGCCCTCCCCTCCCCACTCCCCCTGGATAACCTCCTCCATGGGTCGTCTGGATCAGTCCTTGTGACAGGGGACCATGGATAGCCTAGTATTCAGCCAGGTTCTCCTGTCCATGCCTCTGGATAATCTCCCCCACCACGGCTCTCACAATCTTTCCGCCCCCTCTTCTGCATAGTTCCCTGAGTCGTGGTGGATGAGCATTAAGGCTGCTTTAAGATTGTGAGCTTAGGGGTCTTTGTGTCGAAAATCGTTGGTTTCTGTCTCACTGGCTTATCCTGTGTTGATTTAATGGCTGTGGTTGTGGGTCTCTTGTTCATCCCGACATTCTCTGTGGGGTTCTGTATGGATCCTCCACGGTATGACTGTGGTGGCTCCTCTCCTGCTAAAATCTCAGCCATCGGCCTACAGTCGGCCGGCAGGGCTAGATGGGCCCCAGCTCTCTCGCTGCATCCTGAAAAATACAAACACAATCTCCATCAGAGAGTGAGATCAGTGCAGGCCAACAAACATACACAATTCTGGACTACCTAGATTCTATCCCTAGTAGCCTCCCCGTAAATCGCTCCCATAGTGAAACTTGTCCTGGGAGCCCAAGAGTATGGGATCTGGTGCCCATCGTCCTGAATCCCAAGTTCCAGCCAAGGGGTCTCCCTCACCAAGTGGAAAATTGGCTGAATTCAAAAGCTGTTGATTGTCTCCCCCAGGCCCAGGCTCCTCCATTACACATGTGCTCCTTTCTTGGTTCGTTGTTCTCTCCCAGTAGGAGGTGTGGTCAGCCTACTCATGACCGCAGATTGTGTTTCGTGTCAGTGGTCTCTGTTTATTCCAGCTGTTGTTGAAATTAACCCTTTCCTCCCGTAAGCTGCTTTTGGTCAAGTGTTTGTCCAGCAAGGTAAAACTGACTGCAACATGCAGCAAGTACTTTACCACTGAGCCATCTCCTCAGTTCACACTAGGGTTTTTTAACGTCACTTGACAAGGCAGTCATAAACACATTGTTTCCTATTAACGCAGCTTTGAACCATGTTTTTTCATGGGTCTTAATACCCAAGAGAAGAATGTTTCCAGCAGGCCATGAACCAGTGGTTCCATCAAATAGAAATCATGAATACTGAAGCTGGAGAGATAGCTCAGTGGTCAAGTGTTTACAATTTAAGCCTGAAGGCCTGGGAGGGCCTGACACTGCCCAAGTCTGAATCCTCAGAACTCATATAAAAATTAAGACATGGTCATACAATTCTGTAGCCACAGTCTGTGAGGGTGAAGACTAAAGAATCGCTGGAGTTTCCGGACCAAATAAAAGGCAGCTCCAGGTCGAGGGAGAGACCGACCATGTTTTAAGGAAGTGTGTGAGCAATGGAGAAGAGCACCCGAAGTTCTCTTACCTCCTCTTACCCAAGGAGGGTATCCTCCTTGGTGGGCACACTGGATCACTCCATGTGGTAATGGGTTATGGATAACACAGGAGGCAACAAGGTTGCCCCCTTCCTTTATGAATTGTAGCTGAGGGGGGTAATGTCTCTGGGTAATCTCTCCCACCATGGCTCTTTTTTAAATAGAGGAAATACAGAATGGGTAGTAGAAGAAGGTAGTTATAAATACCAGCGAAGGCCATGTGATCAGTCACAAAAATGAAAATTGTAATTGCCATGAATGTTTGTGGCCTGCTTTGTTAAGAGTATTTGTGCACATGTGCACAAATATTAAGATGCTTTTGTTTGTATTTTTCCTATTTCTCTATCACATAATTAATATTGATTGAGATTATGTCAGCAGTTAACTGATGTTGAATTTATACTTAAATTGTTGGACATGGGGCTGGAGAGATGTTTCAGTGGTTAAAGGCACTTGCTTGTAAATCCTGAAAGCCTGACAGCCTGAGTTTGATTCCCCAGTACCCACATAAAACCAGATTCACAAAGTGGTTCATGTGTCTGGAGTTCATTTGCAGTGGCAAGAGGCCTTGGCATTCCCAAACTCAAGCTCTTTCTGTCTCCCCACCTCCATCTCTACCTGTCTGTTTTCTCTCACAAACAAATAAATAAATAAAAATAAATTGCTGGATATTAGAGACTGAGCATTCTTCAAGGGATCTTGCCACATGGGAAGAAAGATTGTATGTTTCTGATTATATGTGGGATATTTATATCATGTTAGGTGGAATTATGACCTTGTGTTATCTTCATTTGGAAATTAGGAATGATGTAAGGAGATATGGTTTGGTATCATGTTGACAAGGGATGGACCTGTGATGATTAAGTTCTGTTGTCAACTTGATCATATTAGGAATCCAGAGATAGTCCTCTTGGGCAGGTCTCTGAGGTTGCTTCCAGAAATGATTGACTGAAGGAGGAAATCTTTCTTCCAGAGTGAGCCCTTCTCCCAAGTGGGAGGCCCTATCAGTGGTGGGCTGAGAAGAAACAGCCCCTTTTTCCTGCCTGGATGTCTACTTGTTACTTGCTGGTGAGTGCCCTCGCTTGTACATGCATCTATCCTGTTCAGCTAAACCTTCATTGGAACCAAGTCTTCTCAGCCTTCCAATGTGGATATAAGTCCATCAGCTCTCCAGATATCCTTCAGGCCTTCAGTACTGGATTGAGACTGCCGAGGCATCTAGCCACCTGGACTGAGCAACTAGTTGACTCTCAATTCAGTAGACAGCTATTGTTGGACTGTCATAAACTTATCCAATAAATTTCCCTTTTAACAGAAATTCATTCTATCATTTCTGTTCCTCTAAAGAACCCTAACTAATACAGAAGGGAAGGGGAAATGAAAGGCAAAAAGAAAGGAAAGAAGGAGAGGGGAAAGGAAAGAGGAAAGGAGAAGAGAGGAAAGGAAAGGGGTGGAAAAGAGAAGAAAGGGGAAAAAAGAAGAAAGAGAAAAGGAAAGGAGGGTGAGGAGGAAGGAAGGGAAGAAGGAACGACAAACATTTTAAATTATTTTTCAAGAAGCAAAGTAACATATTTGTTTCTTAAAGCACTGATATAAATGCTCTATCCTCTTTTTCTTCCTTCATGCCTTTCTAATTCTTTCTTTATTATTTAGCTGTTTTATTTTTCAGTTTTAATTATTTTTTATACTTTCACACTTTCATACATGTATACAATGTATTTTGATTCCAATTACCCTCGCTCATCCCCCAGGTCTACCACTAAAACCATTCTTCTTCACATTTAATCTCCATCCTATTTTTCTGCCTTGTGTTTTCTGACCTGCTGCATTTAGTTGCCTTATTATGGGTGGGAGGCTATTTATTGGAGAATGGGTTACCCTCAGTGGCTATACCAGTGAAGGACACAACTCTGTTTTTCCCAGCAATCATCAGCTGGCACTAGCTACTCAGGGAACTGTGGGGTCTCATGAGCCCTTACCCCACCATGATGAAATATTGACAAGTTCACCATTGCCAGGCAAACATTTCTTCTATGAGCTCATAAGTGTAACCCCCATGTCATATCCAGAAGACAGTATTTTGCAAGCCTATTCTCATCCTCCTGCTCTGATACTCTTTTTGCCGCCTCTCCCACAAGATTCCCTGGGCCTTGGAGCATGTGGTTTTGGTGTTGTGTTTAGGGCTGAACACACACTAATCACTTGTCCTTGGTAACTTTGCCAGCTATGTATCTTCGCATTAACCTCCCTCCTTTGAATAAATATGGAGACACAGCACTACCTATCAATCTATGAGAACAAACAGATTGTTAGAAGGCAGTTTGATATGCTGTCCATTTAGCATAGCTACAATATTGAGTTCCCATCTGGGTTCTAAGCCCTAGCCAAAGGCATTGGCCAGATTTATAGTGTCAGGCATGGTTTCCCTCCTGTGGAGTGAGCCTCACATCCTGCAAAGAGCAGTTGTTCACTTCCAAGATTTTTATGCCACTCTTTTGCACGAGTGGGCACATCTTACATTGCAGGTCAGTTGCGTACTCATAGCTGTGTAGAGTTGTTGATGACTTTTCTCCCCAGCTGCTGGGCATAGCACCTTCTTGCAGGAAGGAAACTAGATGGTAAGTAGGATGCTCACCACTCAGCTCCAGCTTAAGTTTTCTTACAACCAAAGTGTATGGGGTCTTCAGCAATCAGGACTATTGTAATTACCTTCATGTTGCTGGGACAAACACTCAACCAGAAGCTGCTGATGGGAGGAAAGGGTTTACTGATAGGGGAGGGATGTAGAACAGAGGCTGGACATCACATCTTGCCACAGCAGCTGGCAGAAAGCAGCAAGAATGAGGTAACTTCTGGTAGGGGAGAAACTGGGTTTTGTTACCCCAAAGCTAGCTCTCAGCCACACACCTCTTCTAGTAAGGCTCCACCTCCAAATTTCTACCAGCTTGGGACCAAGCATTCAAAACACCTGAGTCCATGGGGGACATCTGACTCAAACCACCACAAGGACTTGCCATCTAGCTTTGGCAGGTAACCGAGAACAATGGCAGCACCCAATATTGTTTTAGGACCTCTGTGATGTCCATGTCATTGGGAAATATAGCATCACTGGTACTGTAATTTTCCTTTAGCGTCCTACAGTTTCTGGGAGCATCTATGTACACTCATGTAGGGGAACTTTGTTTAAAGACTTTCAAAATTTTATATTTTAAGATTGCTTCTCAGGGCAAAGATTTCTATACAGATTATTTATATGTCCTTCATTTTTTTCATCTTCCAACCACCCCATTTCCTCCCACTCATTACTGCTTAAACCTTTCCCTGCTGTTATTTCCCCCCTCTGTCATGTTTTCCATATGTTCTACTATCCTCACTGAAAACCTCTCTCAACCCATGGCCCCTTTCTAGCTTCCTGACATCTCCTGACTTTCTCTAATTTATATACAAAGCTAAAAATTCAAAGCTATGGTTTGCCTATGAGAAAGAACATGTGATATTTTTCTTTTTCAGCCTGGGTTACCTTACTCAGTAAGATCTTTTATAGTTTCATCAGATTTTCTATAAATTTTATAATTTATTTTCCTTCAAGGATGAATAAAGCTCCATTGTGTATTATACAGCATCTTCATAATACATTTATGAAGTTGATGGACACTGTGATGGTTAGGTTTTGATGTCAACTTGATCTTTTTAATTATCTTGGGTGAGTCTCTGAGGATGTTTACAGGAAGGCAGCCTCTCAGCAAGGGGCAGGATGTAAAGAAGCTCAAAGAAGCTAGAAGTAAACATCCTTTCCTGTGTGGGCAGTGCAGGAAGGACAGTCCAGAAACTCAGGAAGCCATTAAGTCTGGGGAAGGGTTGTAAGACCCCACCCTAAGCCTATATAAAGGAGAAGAAATTCACTTCGGCCCTCCTGCCTGTTTGCTGTTCCATGTGTGTGGTGTTGGTGATTGGTTTCTTTCTCTGCTTGGACCTGTGAATGGGGAGCAGCCTCTTTTGCATTCTGGAACTTCCCCTGTATCTATAGCTACAAATAAATCCTTTCCACCCAAAAACTGTGCCTGGTTTGAAGATTCATCCCAGCAGCATGTGGCTGACTAAGACAGGCATCTAGGCTGATATCATTTCATAACTCTTGTGAATAAAAGAGAAATAAATATGGCTGAGCAACTATCTCTGAAGTATAGAATCCTTAATGCTCAGGAGTGGTATAGTCGGGTGTTGCAGTTACCTTTGCATTGCTGGAAAAACATCTAGCCAGAAGTAGCTTATGGGAAAAAAGGTCTTATTTCAGGCTATACAATCCAGGGGAAACACCATCAATGGTAGAAGAAGCTGGCTCATTTCAGCATCCTCAGCAGAGAGAAATTCGGCTGTATTTTTAGTTTTGTTGCATTTTTCTCTTTTTCAAGTTATTATGAGATTTTATCTTTATTAATCCTGGTCTAGTTTCTTAACTTAGATGATTGATTTATTCACTTTCATCATTCACCAATACAGTGTTTAACAAAGATATGACTTCCTTTGTGCACTGCCAAGTATTTCTCCTAAGCCTTCCTAGCCACATACTGCTTGATTTTCTATATTTTTTTCTGGCATTTCCTTTTAATTTCTCTATGTAGTTAAAGTTTTTTTTTAATTTTCCAAATGGTAAGGATTCCTTTGAATTATCTTATTTCATACATAATTAGTTTGGCAAATTATAATCAGAGAATGTTACTTATATATCCCCAGGTTGGGAGGTTAATTAGATATGATTGTAACTTAATTATGATTAATGTTTGTAAATGTTTCATACAAGCCTGAACTTATACTCTCCTTTATGGGGAGTATACCTACAAATATATTATTTAGGCATTCATTTTTATTTATTTCTATCTATTTCATTTGGACTTCATATTTTACAGATAGCCACCAATATTTTGTCTCTATTTTATTACTATAGATGAATATATCCTAATTCAAAAGTTGTCATAACTGTTGTATGCTTAATATTAATCTTATCATTAGCATATGACATTGTGTTTTATTTGATTTTTTTTTCTTTTCTTTTCCCCTGCCACTACCTTCTTTTTTCTCCTTTCTCCATCTCCCTCCTATTGAACTCTTTCTTCTCTCTTCTATTTTGATGTCTTTTTTTTCTTTGTGGGTTTGACCCACTGAATTCAATTAGGGCTGCTTAAATGAGCATGAGTGGGGGTTATTTACCACAGTACAAGCACCTCACCTTTGGCTATACCATTGAAAAGATCTCCCCCTTATTGCATTTGTGTTTTCTAAGCTGTTTTACACTGAGATTAAACACACATAACAGTAGAATAAGGATTCTTGTGGCTTTTAGTTTGCATTGCACTAGCATATTATTACCTTCTTTTATTTTCAACTTTATGTGTTACTTTCTGTTGAAATGTTTGAAATATACCATAATTACTTTTTGCATAGCAATCCTATCTAAAAATGTCATTTAAAGAATGAGTTTAGTAAGTTACATTTACTGATATGATAGTCATGCTAGGATTTAGTTGTTTGCCAAATATTTCTTGTTTGTAGTTCTGGCTTTGTATCTTAGACTATTGGTTAATTTCATTTGCATGGAAGTTATCTTTGTCTTGTGATAATTGGAAAGTATTTTTTCTAATTATTTATGCAATATTATGAATCTTTTGTTTTATAGTAATAATAGAACATAAAAAATCTTATATTGATGATTTCCTATTATGATCAATGGCAGATTCATCTGTCCCTGCCATAACACTCGGTTATTGTGTTTTCTTCTCATTGCGTTATGTTATGCTCATGTTTGAAATTTGTCAACAAAAACTTTAACAAAACAAAATATGAACTGCACAGAAAGATCTTTTATTGAGAGCTCCCACCCCCAAGACCCCACAGAATTATGACTTTTTTTCTTTTCTGGATGTCAGTGCATTTAATAAAATTGAACACACTTTGACAATTAAATATTACATTGCTAACAGGCTGAAAATTTGAAGTAGCATGAAAATTTCAGAAGCAATTATGATTATCTGTGTCATTTCTATTCTGACCTTGTACTTATTAAAGAGATATTATGAAAAGACTATTTTGTTTTTAAATTTTTTATTAGTGTGAGAGAGAGAGAGAGAGAGAGAGAGAGAGAGAGAGAGAGAGAGAGAGAGAGAGAGAGAATATGAGCATGCTAGGGACACTTGATCCTGAAAGCACACTCTGGATTTATGCATCTGGCTTCATGTGGGTGATGGGGAATTGAACCTGTGGCTGACAGGCTTGGCAAGCAAGTGCCTTTAGATAATGGAGCCAATCTCCCCAGCCTAATAATTATCTATTTTCTATTTTTTTTAGATCTTTGAAAGGTATTGTTTTCTTATATTGTCAAATGCAAACAATCCAGGAATATTTGCCTCCACATAGTTTTATTTTTCTTATTAAGTATTGTATTTCAGCCATTCTTATAATTCTTTTAAGGAAAACACAGGTCACATTAATTTAAAATAAAATAATAGTAAACTCAATTTAGTTAAAATAAACATTTCTATTTTTTTCTAGCTAATTAAAGAGAAAAACTACTTGCAAAATTTGTTTCCAGATCATCGTTATTTTCTAAACATTAGTGATATAATGCCATCTACTTGCTACTTTGAAAAATTACTTTCTGAAAAATACGTTTGCTAAATCTCCAGTAGCCCAGGAATTGCAACATTCACTTAACCAATGGGACCTCATCAGACTCAAAGCTTCTGTATAAATATACCATACCCAGAGCCAATACTTTTTAGCTCTAGGAGTCTTTTGGTGGAGTCTTTAGGGTCTCTTTTTTTAAAAGTATCTTTATTATGAATAATTATATAAATTGTATCAGCAAATCTTGTGAATGTGTCCCTGTTTCCCTCCTCTCTGCCTCTACCCACTGGGGTCCTTCCTCAGTGTGCATACTGGATCTGTCCATAGGATAGGGGATTATGAACTGCACCAGAGGTTTTCTTTCTTTTTTTTCCTTCCCCTTTGTGTGTTGTTGATGTTGAGGGGGCTAATGTCTCTGGATATTCTCCCCTGCCATGGCTCTTGCATTCTTTCTACCCCCTCTTCTGCTCAATTCCCTAAGTCATGGTGGATGAGTTTTGAGTCTGCTTTGTTGTTGAGATCTTAAGTGTCTCTGGATCTTTGCCCTGGGTTGTGTTGGGTATCATTGGTGTCTGTCTCCATTGACCTTTCATGGGTTATCAAGACTTGCTGTAGTGATTGGTCTCCTCTTTCTCTCATCACTTTCTCATAGGTTTCATTTGGACCCTGTGTGAAGGCTAGGTATGGTTTGTCTCCTTCCAGGATGTCAGCCTTCATCCAATGACTTGTTGGTGGAATTGAGTTGTCCATGGCTCTCTCAATGTTTAGGGTCTCTTAAGTAAAAATAAATAATACCTAAAATTAGGGCTTAATTGACTTCTTCCTTTATAATTTTTATCCCTTTTACTTCTCTTGTCTTATCTCTGGAGCTAAGACTTCAAGTACTATGTTAAATAGTAGCAGGGAAAGTGGACATCCTTGTCTTGTTTCAGAACTTATTGGGACTGATTCAAGTTTTTCCCATTTAGCAATATATTGACTATACTGTCTATAGATAGCCTTTATTATACAGAGATATGATCCTCCATTCTTAGTTATTCCAGTGTTTTTATTATGAAAAGATGTTGTATATTGTTGATAGCCTTTTCTGCATGTATTGAGATGACCATGTGATTTTTGTCCTTAAGCCTATTTACATGGTGTATTATGTTTATAGATTTCCAAATATTGAAGCATCTCTGCATCTCTAGCATTACACCTACATGTTTGAGGTTTATGATTTTTTGAACTATTTGATTTGATAGGCAAGAATTTCATTGAGATCTTTTGTGCCTAAGTTTTTCAAGGATATTGGCCTATACCTTTCTTTTTATTGTGTGTCTATCTTGTTTTAGTATTAGTGTAACACTGGCCTCTTAGAATGAATTGGGGAGCATTTCTTCCTTTTTTGGTTTTGTGAATAACTGGAGAAGTTATTCTTGTATAAGAGTTTGTAGAATTCAGCAGTGAATCCTTCTGGATCTCCGCTTTTTTGTTTTGAGATTTTTAACTATTGCTTCAATCTCACTAGATATTATAGCTCTATTTATATTATTTATCTTTTCTGGATTTAATTTTGATTGATTATATGTGTCCAGAATTTCATTCATCTCTTCCAAATTTTCAAACTTGATGGAGTATTGCTTTTCAAATATGTCCTATGGTTCTCTCAATTTCATTAGTATATGTGGTAATATCTTTTTTTAGGGGGATTTAAGGTAGGAGGAATGGTTTTGCTCTAGCCCAGGCTAACCTGGAATTCACTTATGTAGTCTCAGACTGGCCTCAAACACTCAGTAATCCTCCTACTTCTGCCTCCCAAATGCTGGAATTAAAGATGTGATTGCACTACCATATCCAGCTCATATCTTATTTTTCATCTCTGATCTTATTAAAATCTTCTCTTTCTTTTGGTTAATTTGTTCTATCCACCATGTTTATTTTTTCAAAGAATCAGCTCTTTAATCCATTTATTTTAAAAATTGTGTGTTTCATTTCTAATTCATTAATTTCTACCCCAATCTTGATTGTTTCTTCCCATCTGGTACTTTTGGGTTTGGATTGTTATTTTCCAATTCCTTTAGATGGATAGTTACTGATTTGAGATATCTCTATTTTTGTAATGTAGGCATTTAGAGGTATAAACTTGTCATTTAGGATTGCCTTTGTTGTATTTTATAGGTTTTGCTTGTTGTGTTTTCCTTTTCATTTAATTATATATATATATATATTATTTTTTCCTTGATTTTTCCTAGGATACATTCATTTTTAAATGGTGTATTGTAAAATCTCCAGAAATTTGCATATTTTCCGTTGTATATCTTGTTGGTTTCTAGCTTAATTTCATTGTGGTCAGATATTACTTCAAGGAGTTTTGTCAGTTTTCCTGAATTTGTGGAGACTTGCTTGCCCCAATATATAATCTATTTTAGAGAAAGTTCAATGAGTTGCTGAGAAGGATGTGTGTTCCGTAGCATTTGGGTGGAATATTCTGTAGATGTTTGCTAAATCCATTTGAACCACAGTGTTCTTTAGCTTCATTCTCCATTTGCTTTGTGTTTATGTGATCTGTCTATTGACAATAGTGAGGTATTAAAAGTCTCCCACTAAAAGCTGAAGTGCCTGCATAACACCAGATGCACAAAGTTGTATATGCATCTGGAGTTCATTTACAGCAGCAAGAGGCCCTGGTGCACCCATTGTCTCTCCTCCTCCCTCTCTTTTCTCATCTCTCTCAAGTAAATAAAAATGTGGGTTACAGTCAAAAGACAGCTAAAGATAGAAATGAAGAAGAGGCAGAACCTCATAAAAATTAAAATATAATAAAATTTTAAAATCCTGCTAACTATATAGTTTTCTTTTGAAAAAGGATTTACAAGGATGAAAAGGAAAAAAGAAAAAGGAGAAAAAGATGAGTGTCAGAGCATCTTCCTTCCAGGTCCTTGGAGGTTGGCAGTTGCCAGTTACTTGCATGGGAGAGTCAGCTGAATTTGCAGACTTGAGTGTTTTCAATGGTTTCCCTTGTTGCTGAGGTGTCTTGATTATAGTTAGTGTAGATTATCTGACCCTCTGGATCTCCCTAGATTGGACACCTGGAGTGGCTCATGTTCTTGTTTGAGGACTATCTCCCAAGTGCCCTGGGAGTGTGGGAAGCCACCACAGTGCTAAGATTGGACAGGAAGACGACATATCTTTGCACCTTCAAGACTTCCTGAGGGTTGCATCACCCTGCAGAGAGGCTGTAGTTGTGGCTATCATGTACACTTCTGGAAGTGCAGAGTGCTTGGGCTCTATGTCAGTAAACTACAAATAGGTGTGCCCAGAATTTGATCCACCGACTGGCTCCAGACTCAAAGCTGTCAAACTCCAGGGTTAGTCTCAGTTGATGAAACCTGTTCCCTGGCACCCAGGGCTGCTCAATATCTTCTTGTGCTCTTCCTTGTGTGCCAATAGCCTCCTAATGTCTGCACCCTTCAGTTTGTCAGCCTCCAGCCCCCCAGCTCTCCACACTGCCTTGATGGGTCTTCCCTCACCCAGGGTCGGTAGTAGGCCAAATTGGGGCACCCTAGCCTGTAAATGTTCTATGATCTCAGGCATCTGCAGTAGCTCTTGTTTTAAAAAGTATATTCTCTGGCCAAGTATGACACTACATGCCTTTAATTCCAGCACTGGGGAGGCAGAGGTAGGAGGATCACCAAGAGTTATAGGCCATGCTGAGACTACATAGTGAATTCCAAGTTAGCCTGGACTAGAGAAAAAACCCTACATCGAAAAACCAAAACATTTTTATAAAAATAAAAACTGGATTCTCTCTCAATACAGTACTCAACCACCGCCATCTGAGTCACACCGTATGACACAGTGGGGTGGATCTCTCCAGCTACCCTGTCCCTGAGGAGTCCCTGTCTCATCAAAACCTGTAATGGGATTTGGGGTTTTTGAGGGTTGTGGGCTTATGCAGAGGGGTAGGGCTGACCAGTTTTCATTCACCTCACTTATAGAAGTGGCTTCTGTTCCCTGCCACCCCTCCAGAGGACGGCATGGCTGAAGGTGGGTTCAGCTCACTTCTCACTTCTCTGAACCACATACTGTGTTTCTTCACTTTCACTGTATCCTTGTACCTCCTTTATGGATTTCCAAAGTTCTTTGTCTATCTTTCCCTTTGGACTATCCTCTATTTTTTTCCTGTTTCTGACTCTCCTTTCCAGTTCATCAACTCACACTTCCAGTTCACCAACCTCTACTTGGCCATCCTTCCCAGAAGTCATAAAAGTCAAATATCAAGGCTTTCATTCTCAATGGAAAAATGTCAAGTGACTGCTTATTGGTTGGTGATTTATTACTGATTATTATTGTGATTGAAGTCAATGTTAAAGTGTAGGCATACTAGCTCTTGCTTACATGCTAGTGAACACATGAGTGATGCTATGTGAAAATAGCAGTTCCAATTGTAGGATTGTAACTCACAAATGTGAACAAAAAATAGCCATGCAAAAAGTTACTGTTGGGATTGGAACCATAGCTCAGCAATAGAATGGTTGTCTATCATGCACAAAGAATAAAGCCTCATTGGGGATAACAACTCATTGTTTGCTCACTAAATAATGTAAAGCATTATGGACAATAAAAAATAAAATAAATTTTTAAAAAAGAATAAAGTTTCATTGCTAACACAGGAGGAAGAGAGAGAGAAAGAGAGAGAAAGAGAGAGAGATGTGATAAGAGGTTTTTGTTACTCTCCAGGCACTATTCTATTCTGAATAAGATTATCCATATTTTTACACTTGTGAAACTAAAGCCCAAACAAACAATTCCTTTCCCCAATTCTTTGGGGTTTGCAGCTTGGCTTCAAGCACATCCCTCCCATATGGAGACAATGCATCCTTATTGGAAACTGTAAGAGTCCCAGCACTCTCTACCTAACCTCCTCCCTCCCTCCTCCCACCAGGCAGCCATGCTCTCACTAGACCTGAGATGCTTGAATCACCTCCTCTTATGACCACTGAGCAGAGGGAATGGCACTCCCCCCCCCCCCCGTCCCTACCTCAGCCACTCAAGGGCCCTCCCTAGCAAGGCAGATCAAGATCAAATCAAGAAAACTATGTCTCAGTTCTCTATGTGAATCCTGATCCTGACAGAAACATGCTGTATACCAGTTGTATAAGCTTAAACTATGAACATCCAAATTATAGAACTCCATTTTTAAAGAGAAACATATTGCACTATAATGATAACCGAGATATATTTAATTGGAGAGAAAAGAGTAAATCACATAGTGAAACTTAAACTTCAGTGGTACTTATGTTAAAGTTAAAACTTTTCAGTGTGTTTATGCGTAATTATGTGTATCTCTCAACAAAAACTTTTGGAGTAAGATAGATCACAATATTAGAAGTTAAGAAAAGGAGTGTCAAGAGCTAAAACATTTTCTGGTTTTCTTCATGTGCCTTTTCAATCTGACATTTTAGTGTTATATTAGCAAACTTAGTAAATGTCAATAGTATATAAGTAGAATTTTGACACAAAATATATTAAAGTAAAACCCTCACACTCATAACCATTTAAAATATAATGTGGCTCCTCCAAGCTTTCCTCTGAAATTATCTCAGGGACAGAGGGCTGCGACACAAGCATGATGGTTGTTCCATATTTCTCATATTGCACTAGATTATTTCCCTTACCATTGCTGTCTTTTTCAAGGAGGGCTTAAGACAAGGTGCAAAGTATTAATGTGTGCTTAATGTGAACACTCTGTGGTTCACTTTATTGTGAGAAACAGTAGCTATAGCATTGCATCTTCATAACCATAGTCAACTTCAGCAGCTGTGGGAAGATAGGAGAGACAGCGCCAGGAATGGATACCACTATAAGGTTAGAAACAGAAAGGCTAGTGGCACAGACACAGTTTTCAACACTCAGTATTCGGATATCAATATTTTCATAATTGTAATCTAAGTGATATGATGCAGAAGATAACAACAAAACAACAAAACTAAAAGAGTCAAAGTATAAGAGTCACACCTGAAGATTTATCTTGGTTTCAAAGAATATTGGGGTAGGGGTATAGCTCAATGCCACAGTGTTTGCCTGGCATGTGAAGGCTCTGGAGTCTCTCTACAATGCTGCAAAAATAAAACAACAAAAGATATGAAATAAGGAATGTAACAGTTTTGGCTTACAAACACAAATTGGAAATAAAAATCTGACAAAATTCAAGAACTATTAGACAGTATTGATGATAAAGTATTAGCATACATTTGGAGGGAACTGTATCAAGCTCTTCACTGGGATGGGTTCCATACTCTAGAACATCTGTTCAGCAACTCTTAGACTGGAAGAAATTTTGACTCCTTAACTTGATACCTGCCTGTAAAGGCATCACCACAATGCAGAAGGAGCATGATCTTCTGAGGACTTGACTCCACCATCTCCCCAACAAGCAAACACTCACTCAGAACACAGAAAGAGGTTCTTAGTTCATGAGATAGAAAAGATGATTGAAGTGACCATAGAATATTAGGCCTTGAAAGAATCCAAAGTATGTACAATGTGTCCAAAATTTTAAAGCTTACATTAATACTAAACTTTGTTTAATAAACCCACCCAGGACACCATCATTTCTAGAAGCCATGGAAATGATTAAATGGAGATTCATTTATGGATTTCATAGGAAGATTTTATACAGCTCTGCCATTCCCTCCAAGGCTCTGGGAACATTGCAGAAGAAGGGGTGAAAAGATTATACGGTAGAACTACAGAGTGGGTGGAATTAACCTGAGGCACCATACCCATCTCCACAGAGACTAACTGAAGCCTTTAAGACCCCACAGTGAATACCAATAACCCCACTGAAGAGGGTCCTCGTGGAATGGGGGCAGGGAAGAAGGACTACAAATGTATAACCTTTATATTAATTAATTAAAAGAAAAGGAAAGAATGCTTTAAATAACCCTCTTCCTACAGGCTGAAGACTGAGTAGCTAAATGTTTAAAAATGTGTGATTTTGCTAACGATGGACAGAACCACACACAGTATCCTATGCCACATCACTAATAATAGCAGCAGCAGCTGGGAGAGCCATTGGGCCAGAGAGGGCAGAAAGTCCCACCTGTCATTTCAATAAACAGAACATCTAGAAGTTAACTTTCAATATTTTCTTCGAATAATATTCGGTATTGATTACCTGGAATTAGTTGCTACACAGCAGCTCCTGTCGAGAGCAGAACACAGTCAAGGAGGATACGCCAACCAGAAATGCTTCAAGAGAACTTGGGCTTTTCATTCACAAGAATGGCCAGCTGAGTGCTGTGTGTTTCAGGACTCCTTGAAGAAGGTAACAGACGGGACAAAGGCAAGCACGCCCCTGTGCACGGTTCCCAGCCTCTAAGGAAGTAGTAGATCTAGTTCTGTAACACAGATTGGTTTTGATTCACATAGAAGGTGTTAGGAAACAAGTCCTTCTGTGATCCTGTGTTTCAGACATAGAAGGATTGTGCTCAGTCAGTGCTGAGAAAAGGGAGAAAGACAGGGGCTGGGAATATGGTTCAACAGGTAAGAGCACTTAAAAGCATGAGGTCCCTAAGTGGATCCTCAGTACCCATGTAAAAAGCCAAGCATGACCACACATGCCTACAACCCCTTCACCTAAGAGAGGTGAAGACAGGAGGATCTAGGCAAACAGCAGGGATCACCAGGCTTAGTGATAGATTATGCCTTGTGGAAATAAAAGAGAGGAGCAATAGCACACCTGTCATCTTCCTCTGGCCTCTACATGTGTATGGAGAGAGAGATCAGAAAACATAACCCAGAAAGGTGCAGGACCTTCACTAGGCTGTCCCTAATTTGATGCTATCTGCTGCTTCTGACCATCCTGATAATGGCAGAAAGTGAAGGCTGCTAGCGTGCAAATCAGCACATTATCCACTGCATTTCAGGATATTTCTCTCCCCAGAAAATGAGAGAAACCTGCTCTTGGTGCCTGCAAAGAACCTGCTTTGAAATTTGATAGGGATTTTCTAGGGTGTATGCAAACCTGAATCTCCCCAAGGATTTACAGTGTGTGTGTGATCATGCCTTTATGCAAGATACTGGAATAGATGCCCAAACTATATGTAAGTGCATACCTGTTTAAGAGAAGGCATTGAGTGGGTACCTGGGGCTATTATGGGTCCAAGGTCATCAGTTAGGAAGCAGTATATATGGCTCTGGGGAAAAATAAAATCAGCAAAGTTGATATTGGCAGGCTCTGGCCAGCCTCCACGAAATCCCCATTACTTCCCTAGAGGAGGCACTGTGGCCCTGACAAAGGGGGCTGATTTTTGTTGTTACATGTTGAATGTAAAGGAGATTTATATAGACTCCTTATGATTGGATCAGAGCTATACTTTTCCATATCTCAGTCCCATCATTTAAAAGATTGATTCATATATCCAGCCTGAAAGCCTTACAAATCCCTAGACCATCTCTTCCTGTGGCAACCTTTTGTCTCCTTGAGGACCCCTCCCATTGCCTGAAAGTTCCAATCATTTTCCTTCCTCTCTCAAGACAAAACATCTCTGTTCTAAAACTCACTCTTCTTTGTCCGTGAATTTCATTCCTTGAGTTCACATGACAAGGATCTCGGAGCCTCTGGCTCAGAGTGGCTTTGGTTACTTTAGATTGTCCAACATGGTAACCCTCAGGTAAGTCTACATAAGAGTTGAGGTAATGATCATTGATCTCAAAGTGACTCATCTTAGTCAGACAACCAGACAGACACTTTGGAATCTTGACCTACTAAAAGGTTATGATCAGCACCTAAAGTGACATATAAAAGGAGACACCTGCAGTCATGGTTTGTTTTGGTAACAGACCATCAGGTGGATTCTGAGAAACCTTAAATGCAGTGTTTAAGGTTTAAGGTGGTTCTATACACTTCAATGACACTTAGAACTTCAGGGTCAAATTGAGTCTATCCAAAAGGCTCACATCTTGTCTTAAAGATCTAGAGAGAAGTCTTTTTGTTCTTTAGCTTGTTTACATGTGATGATGGTTTTTAAGACCTTCATAAATCTTATTTGGGGATGTTAAAGGTAAAATCTCACCTAAGACATCCTGCTTCTCACACAGCACCAGAGAGTAAGTGGAAACAGTCCTACTTTGCTGCCTCCAGGCCGCCAGTGTCTGCATCACAGCGAGTGTCATCGTGTGAATAGGGAGCTCTGCTCAAGAGGAACCCGATACAGAAAGGAACTAAACACGATGCTGAAAATTCAGAAATTTGGCATTTAAAAGAAATTTATAAATAGTCTGTCAGTGACCCCCATGACCACAACTAAACCACAAACAAGAGGCTTCTGATTTTCTCAGATGCATGAAACTGTAAGCAGATGTCCTGGGGATTATCACTCTCTAGGGAACTTTTTTTAATCCCCAACAGATGCATAAGAGCCAACAGGAGTCAGATTGCCAAGCTATTTCTCTTTTCACTAGGTTGTAATTTTGCCCAGCAGTTAAGTCTTTCCAATATCTCCTTAGCAAGTGTGTCTATGAGCTCAACCATTTCTTGTTTTCTTTCTCTTATGCTGTGTCCTAGTTCCAGTTCATAAATGACTTGAGCATGGTGGTTTTGTAGAAGAGTAATTAAATACCTACCTACTATAGAAGAGTCCTTGAGCTGGCATTGTGTGCCAAAATTTGTCATTCACGTACAGAGAAGCATAATTTGTTTGATTGCTACATTAATCTGCTCAGTCACTAGTAAGGGATTCTATTTGTTTAGTGAAGAGACTGGGACCACTCAGGAGTGATGCACTGGAGGAAGTGACCAGGCACTGGTAACTGGAAGTTCATTACGGAGATCAATTCTGCAGGCCCCAGTCCTTTGTGGCTAACCGTCCTTTAAGGATAACATTCTGTTCAATCTCACAGACATCAGGCAAAACTAAAAACGGCTTAAAGAATTTACACCTGGAGAGATGGCTCGGTGGTTAAAGACACTTACTTGCAAAGCCTGAGAGCCTAGGTTTGACTCCCCAATATCCACATAAAGCCAGAAAATTGCACAAAGTGGCACATATATCTGGAGTTTGTTTACATTGGCAGGAGGCCATGGTGCACCGATGTTCTCTCTCTCTCTCTCTCTCTCTCTCTCTCTCTCTCTCTCTCTCTTTCAAATAAATAAAAATATTTTTAAAAAGAATTTAATGTGCTCACTTTCCCAAAAGGTCATGTAACTCTAAACACAACTGAAAAAGAACTTTTTTTTTTTCTGTAATACTATGACAACTGGACACAAACCACATGGGAGAACTAGACAATGAATCATCTACTATGAACATGGCTTAAAGGCCTTTGAACACTTCCTCCTGAGATGACTGGACTTTACTGCACAGTCCTCTAATTCAGGATATAGTGGGGAAAATTGAAATGTGGCATTCCTGGGGCATTCTCTCAGAAATTTCTTCCTACATGTAGACTTTGTACAAGGTATTCCTACAGCATTTAATGACAAATTCCTACCTGTGTGAGCATTCATTCGCACTGTGATGGTGACTGTTCAAATCAACAGTCCATGGCAACACGGCAATAAATAAAAAACTATTTAAAAAAGGAAAAAAAAAAAAACACCAACTATGCCATTCCAGAATCACAGCCTCTTTTGCCAGAGAAAGGAAAACTGCTCCATCAAAGAGAAGAAAGTCTTGATGAAAAATACTTGGACTAATTATGGGTAACTGGCCAACAGATGTCTGTGACCCAAGAATGTTCCCTTCCTCAACCCTTCTATGATGTCACTAAAGCTTCCAAAGGTATTGCTGTCACAAATTACCAGTAGCTAGGGAGTTGTAAAGAGCAGGGATGTATTCTCTCAAATGTCGAGAAGCTTGAGTCTGAACCCAGCAGCAGGAGCTCTGCAGGAGAATCCTCCCATCTCCTCAAACCCTGGGGAGATCTGAGTATCCCTTGGCTTGGGGAAGCTTCTTTCTAATCTCTTCCATTGCCTTTAAATGGCCTCCACTGTGACTCTTCTTTTGTCTAGGACAACATCTTAGGATGACTTCCTCTCATTGTTTTTACATTATTAACACCTGCAGAGATTCTTATTTCAAATAACATTGCATTTTGGGAAAGAAATGGACAATGGAGATTGGCAGAAATCAGCAACCTGTGAATACCTGCTTTGCATGTGGACGTGAGCTTGGGCACGTATCAGATGGTGGGGGTAGAGAAACTGCCACCTTCTAGGCACAGCTGGGGTGCGAACCTGGGTCTATGTGGCATGCTTTTTTGGGGGTTAGGAGTCTCAGAGTTGAGAGTGGAGATAGGGAAACAAAAACACCTACCAGGTTAGCCACCAGAGTTTCTGACCTCATTCAACACCCTCTTAACCCTTTGTCCTCTGTGCCCTCCTGAAGCAATACCAACAGTAAATATTACATTGGTATCCCCAATTCCTTCCTCCCTGTCCCCAATACACTGGGTATCCTCCTCGATGGGCATACTAGATCATTCCATGGGGTAGGAGGTTATGGGTAGCACAAGAGGCAGCCAGGTTCCCCACACACACACTTGTGTGTTGTTGCTGAGGGTAGTCATGTCTCTGGATATTCTCTCCCACCATGACTCTTACACTTTTTCCACCCCTCTTCCACTCAGCTCCCTGAGTCATGGTGGGTGAGATTTAAGACTGCTTTATTGTTGAGATCTTAAGGGTCTCTGTACTTCTGCTTTAGATCATGATGGAAATTGTTGGTGTCTGTCACACTGATTTATCCTGGGTTGACTGATTAGCTGTGATGATAGATCTCTTGCTATCCAGTAACTCTCTCAAAGGTTTCATTTGGGGCTACACGATAAGCCTGGGGTGGTTTGTCTCTTGCCAAGATGTCAGCCCTCCGCCTGTAGCTCCTTGGTGGAGTTGGAATGACCATGGCTCTCTCACTGCCTTCTGAAAACTATAAGCAAATAGGCTCTCCATTGGAGAGTGAGATCAATGTGGGTTAAATGCAACACACATTTCTAATTCAGCAAGATTCTCTTGGGATGAGCCTCTCTGTAGTTCTCTAGTAATGGGAGTTTCTCTTTGGAGGCCCAAGTTTTTGGTTCCCATAGAATTTTGCCTGAGTCCCAATTCCAGTTAAGGGCTGTTGACGCAGAGTGTATTTATTTGCCAATTTGAAAGCTGTTGATTACCTCCCTTCCCCCGAGGTTATGACACCTCTATTGCCCAAGTGATCACTTATTGGCTCACTGATTTCTCCCAGGAAGTAGTGTGTTCAGCCTTTTCATGGCAACAGTCTGCATTGTATATCAGTTTTCTCTGCTATCTCCAAATACTATTGACCAATTTCCCCTGGCCACTTATGTAGCACCTTCCAGAACTGCACATGCTAGCATCTGGGTGCTGGTTACCATTCTGGACCTTGCAGGGTGTCTTGGTGTTGTTTGATGACTTTCTGTGGTTTCTTTAGGAATAAAATCTTACCTTTGGCCTGGGGTGGGTATTCATGAGCTTTGACAGAATTCTGTCTTTTATTAGGGACCTTGTGGGTCTTTGTGATCAATAGCTCAGTGTTTGAAGAAACCAATGACTGGGCCAGGGAATTCCAGGTCTGATGCATTTTTCATGGGGTTAGGCTTCCACCCATTCCATTCATGGCCCATCTTAGCAGGTGATACCCCCTTCTTCCTCAAGAGCTTACTATATGGAAATAAGGATTTTATGGTGACAATTGGGTAAGCTTATTATATAACTCAGCCCACCCTCCCCTCCCCCATTCCTTCAGCCCCTTTTACAGTCCCTCATTTCACCTGTCTGGTTTGCTTAGAGTTTAAGCTTGACCTAGTTAGGAACTTCATATGAGGGGGAATATGTGGCATTTCTGTTTCTGTTCTTGTATGAGTTTGCTAAGTAAGATCTGCTCCAAATCTGTCCACTTTTCTTTAAATTTCATTATGTTGTTTTTCTTTCCACTGAGTAAAAAAAATCCATTGTGTAAATGTACCACATCTTTGTTATCCATTCATTCAGGGATGGGCATTTGGGTTGATTCAAGTTCTTGGCTATTATGAATTGGGCTGCAATAAAATATAAATAAAAATGGCTGAGCAAATGTCTCTATGCTAGAGTGTGACATCTTGAGGGTAGATGCCTAGTAAAGGGATAGCTTGGTCCATTGGTAGGTCTATGTCCAATCTGTTCAGGAGTCTCCACACTGCTTTCCATAGTGGTTGAATGAATTGGCATTCCCACCATTAGTGAATGAAGGTTTCTTTTTTCTCTGCATTCTCACTAGCAATTAATGTTGTTGGATTTAAAAAAAACATTTATTCAATTTTAAGCTGAGAGAGAGAGAGAGAGAGAGAGAGAGAGAGAGAGAGAGAGAGAGAGAGAGAGCGCGAGCGCACCAGGGCTACCACCTTGTGGGTCTGGCTTGTGTGGGTCCTGGGGAATTGAACCAGGGGCTTTAGGCACTGGAGGCAAGTGCTTTAACTGCTGAGCCATCTCTTCAGCCCAGATTTTTTTTATAATTGCAATTCTGACTGGAGTAAGGTAGAATCTCACTGTAGTTTTGATTTGCATTTCCCAGATGATTAAGGATGAGGAGCACTATCTTAAGTGAGAATTGGCCATTTGTGTTTCCTCCTCTGTGAATTCTCTGTTGAGATCAATGCCCCATTTCGTGAAGGGGCTGCTTGATTATTTATTCATTTATTTATTAGTTCTTTGTAAGTTCTAGAAATTAGACCTCTGTCTGTATTATCACTGGCAAAAATCATCTCCCAGTTTGATGGTGGTCTATTGGCTCTAAATATGGTATGTTTGTTTGTACAGAGGCTTTTGAGCTTGATGAAGTCCCATTGGTTAAGTGATTGTTGCACCTCCTGGGCTACTGGAGGTTGGCTCAGTAAGTTTTTACCCACTCCTTTCTCGTGGAGAGTTTCACCTATTTTTTCTTCTACTGTTTTCAGGGTTCCAGATCTAATGTTGAGGTCCCTGATCCATTTGGAGTTGATGTTTATGCATGTTGAAAGGAGTGGGTCTATTTTCATTTTTTTACAGGTATTAATCCAATTTGTCCAGCACCATTTGTTGAAGATGCTATCTTTATGCCAGTGAACATTGTTGGCACCTTTGTCAAAGATCAAGTAACTATAGTTTCTGGAACTGAAAGCAGGTTCTTCAATTCTGTTCCATTGGTCTGTCTACCTGTTTTTATGTACCATGCTGTTTTTGTTACTATGGCCTTGTAGTACATCTTTAGATCAGGCATGGTGATACCTCCTGAGAATTTTTACTTAAGATAACTTTGGTTATCCGAGGCCTTTTGCCCTTCCTTATAAATTTTGAGATTATTTTTCTATGTCTGTGAAGATAGAGGCTGGAATTTTTATCAGCATGGCATTGAATCTCTAAGTTGCTTTTGGAAGGATTGCCATTTTTACTATATTTATTCTCCCTATCCAGGAGCATGGAATATCTTTCCATTTTTTTTCACATTCTCCTCTATTTCCTTCTTGAGCATTTTAATGTTTTCATTATACAAGTCTTTCACATCCTTGGCTAGTGATATTCCAAGGTATTTGATTTTTTTGAGGTTATTGGAAATGAGTAGTCCCTCTGATGTCTTTTTCTGTATTCATATCATTTACATATAGGAAGGTTTCTGACTTTTGTGAGTTAATTTTGTATCCTGCCACTTTTCTGAAGGGGTTCATCACCTTCAGGAGTTAACTGATACTATTCTTTGAGAGTATTACATATAGATATTTGCAGATCATGTCATCTGCAAAGAGGGATAGTTTTCCTTCTTCCTTTCCAATTTGAATACCTATTATGGTTTTCTCTGGTCTTATTGCTTGGGCTAGAACTTTGAGCACTATGTTAAAGAGCAATGGTGAGAGTGGGCACCCCTGTCTTGTTCCTAATTCAAGTGGGAACTCCTTAAGTCTTTCCCCATTGAGTATGATTTGGGCTTTAGGGGTTTTGTATATTGCCTTTATTATGTTAAGGTATAAGCTATCTATGCCCAACCTTTCCAGCATTTTGAACATGAAATAGTGTTGAATTTTGTCAAAGGCCTTCTCTGCATCGATTGAGATGACCATGTGGTTTTTGCAGTTGAGTCTATTAATGTGGTGGACTACATTAACCCATTAGCACATGTTGAGTCATCACTGCATTCCTGGGATGAAGCCAACTTGGTTTAGGTGCAATGATTTTGTTCAGGATTTTTGCATCTAAGCTCATCAGGGATATAGGTCTGTAGTTTTCCTTTCTTGTTGCGTCTTTGTCTGCTTTGGGAATCATGGTAATGCTAGCTTCATAGAAGGAGTTTGGAAGCCTCCCCTCTTTTTTCTATGCCTCAAAAAATCTTCAGAAGGAGCGGTTTCAGTACTTTGATGAAGGTTTGGTAGAATTCAGCTGAGAACCCATCTGGTCCTGGACTTTTCCTTTTGGGGAGGTTCTTGATTACATATTCAATCTCTGTGGATGTGATAGATTTATTTAGGAGCTTTATCTGCTATGGTAAGCTTTGGTAGTTGGCAGGTGTCTAGGAATTCATCCATTCCTTCTAGGTTCTCCAATTTTATACAGTAGAGGTTTTTGAAGTATGACCTGATGATATTTCCAATTTCATTGGGGTCTGTTGTGAGTTCTCCCTTTTCATTTCTGATTTTGTTGATTTGGACCTTCTCTCTTTTTTGTTTAATTAGATTGGCCAATGGGTTATCAATCTTATTTATTTTTTTCAAAGAACCAACTCTTTGTTTTATCTATTTTTAAATTGTTTTCCTCATTTCTAATTCATTAATCTCAGCTCTGATCCTAATTATTTCTTTTCACCTTGAGCTCCTAGGTTTGGATTATTCTATTATTTTCCCAATGCCTTTAGTTGGGTGGTTAGGTGATTGATTTGAGATCTCTCTATCTTTGTTATGAAAGCATTTAGCACTATGAATTTTCCCCTTAGGACTGCCTTCATAGTGTCCCATAGGTTGTGGTATGTTGTGTTTTCATTATCATTTACTTCTAGATAGTTTTTGATTTCTTCTTTGTTTTCCTGAATGACCCATTCAATGTTTAAGAGTGTATTGTTCATACGTCAGTAGGTGATATAGCTTATGCTACCCCTCCCATTATTAATTTCTAATTTGAATGCATTGTGGTCTGATATGTTGCAGGGGGATATGTCAATCTTTCTGAATTTGTTGAGGGATGTTTTATGACTTAATATGTGGTCTATTTTTGAGTAGGTTCCATTGGCAGCTGAGAAGAAAGTATATTCTGTGTCCTTGGGATGAAATGTTATATATAAATCTGTCAGATCTAGTTGGTCTATGGTGTTGTTAGACTCCACTATTTCCCTGCTGACCTTCTGTTTGGATGATCTGTCTAGAGATGAAGGAGTGTATCAAAGTCTCCTACTATGATGGAATTAGGGTCTATTTCTGTTCTGTTTTTGAGTAAATTTTGCTTTATGAACTGTGGTGCACCTGAATTTTGTGCATACATATTTATGATAGTGATATCCTCTTATTGAATCATTCCCTTGATAAATAAGAAGTAACCTTCATAGTCCTTTTTAATTGATTTTGGTTTAAAGTCTATTTTGTCAGATATTAATGTAGCCACTCCTGCTTGCATTTTATTTCCATTTGCTTGAAAAATTGTTATCCATCTTTTGACCCTGAGATTTCTGTCTTTAGAATTCAGGTGCATTTCTTGAAGGCAGTAGATGGATGGGTCCATTTTTTTTTTGATACACCCTGCTAAACTGTGCCTTTTTATAGGGGAATTAAGTCCATTTATATTCAAAGTTATAACTGTGAGGTTTGCCTTAAGCCCTACCGTGTTAGAGGGTTATGGGGGTTGAGACTCCCATGTTATTATAGGCCCAACTATTATGGTTACCATGCTTGTTCTCTATTAGATTCCTGAGGTAGGCTGCTTGTCTCTTCTGTGTGGGTTATCTCCCTTAGTATTCTCTGTAAGCTTGGCTTTGTGTTCATATAATCATAGAGCTGGCTTTTCTTGTGGAACACTTTCAATTCTCCATCTATTATGAGGGATAGCTTTGCTGAGTAGTCTAGGTTGGAATCCATAGTTTTTTAGGCCTAAAAGAGCATTGTACCATGCCCTTCTAGCCTTCATGGTTTCTACTGAGAAGTCTGATGTAAGTTTGATGGGTTTGCCTTTATAAGTGATGTACTGTTTCTCCCTTGCTGCCTTGAGTACTTTCTCCTTATTTTCTATGTTAAGCATTTTAGTCAGGATATGTCTTGGAGAGTTCCTTCTTTGGTCTTGCCTGTTTGGAGTTCTGTAGTCTTTTCGTATCTGGACCAGTTTTTCTCTTGTAAGATAAGGAAAAATTTCTTGTATAATTTTCTTGAAAATATTTTCTATGTCTTTGGCCTGGGTTTCTTCTCCCTCTGGAATACCCATTATCCTGAGATTTGGTCCCTTTATGGTATCCCACAGATCCCTCATATTTTGCTAACATGATGTTTTGAATTTTTTGAAACCTATGGAGTCCCTAGTATTTTCTTCTGTCTTGTCTTTGAGGTCTGACCTCCAGGTTATCAATGTAGGGCTGAGGGATTCAAATGAGACTTTTAAAACCTCTGTTTGGTTTTTGGTTTCTGTTATATTTTTGTTCATGTTCTCCATTTCTCTGGCAAGTTCCAATTTCCAATCTACTTTTGTTTTTGGTAATGTCTACTGGAAGTTGTTCTTGAGCTTGGTTAAGTCCTCATCAAACTTAATCAGCTGATTGTCTAGCTCCTCCTGTCGTTGTTTCACCTTTAATTCACTTACTGTGTTTTTGACATCAGTCAAGTTTTTCTTCATTATGTTTAGTCTAAAGTCTATGATAGCATTGTTGAGTTTTATTTCATTTACATATTTTTTGACAGCTTCCATTTCAGCCATCATCCTGATCATGATCTCATTGCAGTTATGACCAGGAGTTATTTTGTTCTCATTTGAGGGCTGTATTTTTTTCTCCCCTGTGATCTTGTTGGCCTCTTCCATTGTGGGACTAGGTGTCCTAGGTTGGGAATCTCAGCCTGTTATTGCTGTGTTTTTTTTTTTTATGTTGGGTTCTGCCATTTCTTGAAAAGGGTCTAGTTTTCTTATTGTGGGGGCCACTACTAGATTTAGATGGGTATGCTGGGCTTATTCTGTTCTATGAACTATTTGTGTTTGGGTTAGTGTTGTGACTACACATGCGTTAGTTGCAGAGGTTATGGGTATGCCAGCTGTTCTGGATTAGTATATGGCATACAATATAGTATGGGGATATGAGATCTTCTCTGGGAGTAGAAACTATTGTGTGTTTCTACTGAGGTTCATGGATATTCAGAGCAGGTCTACTTGTTCCTCTACCCCCTCCTTATCCATACAGGATGGGTTTTGAGATCTCCCTTTTACCCCTCTGGCAAGTGCCTGAGAGGGAGCTTTTACTCTCAATTTGAAACTGGAGTGAGGCCCTTTGGGAGGCCATTTCATGAGTTCTGTCTGGGACAATGTTACACCATTAGGTTTAAGCTCAACCAGTATATCTCCTGTCTGAGGAGTTCTGTCCCCAGGCAGGTTCTATCATTCACCAGACATGAATGTCTTGCTCCATAATGGTTAGGCTGTGAGCTGCCGCATTAGCTTCCTCCCCCCAGGGAAACTGCAGGTGCTCTTCACTTTTGTGTTTCCTGGAGTTCCAGACCTTAATACACCCATCACTCTTTTAGGTCTTTATGATGTTAGAACTCCCTGAACCTGAATGCTCCTGTGTGCTTCTGTGCAGGCCACCTCCCCACCAGGGAAACTGCAAATAATGTTCCCATTTGTGTTCTCTGGAGTTCCCAACCCAGACAGGCCAGTGCTACTCTTCAGCCTGGTAGCTCACCAGGCTGAGTTCCACCCTTCCCCTTTAGGGGGCAGATGCAGAGCCTACAGGGAGCACCTCCCCCCCCCCTACTCTGTTGACTAGCTTCCTCCCTCTCACATGATCAGCATGTCTCACCGGATTTCTTAGGAATGTACAGATCAGGTTGGAGGTAGCTGAGTCACTCCTGCTTTCTCTTCATTTCCCCAAAGTTCAGCGGTCTGGGCAGTGGCCTTTGCTGTCTAGCTCTGTGTCTCTGTATAGGTCATAACTGTCCATGGTAAGACTTCCTGGTCTGGTCCAGGGTACAGATGCTGCAGCAGCTAGTGGGAAGCCTATTAGATAAGGAAGGCTGCTGGAGCACTGGGGTCTGTGGGAGGAGGAAGTCAGGGAGTGCAGGGTTCTGTGGGAAGGAGGAAGGCAGCGGGAGTTCAGGGGTCTGTAGCTGCTGTTGAGAAGCCTGGGAAGAAAGCTTTTGGAGCTTTTGAGAGTGTATCCAAAAACCCACGGGGAAAAATAGAGGAGAGAGCCACCAGCCTGGGGGCTTATGTGAGAGGAAAGCTGCCAGGTCCAGGAGTTTGTGCTAGAGGAGAGCCTGCCAGATGCACTAGGAGTAGTCTGTCAGGGCATAAGGGTGGATTGTTGGGTGGTATGCCTATGGAGACAGAAGCACAGTGTCCACTGGAACCTTTGAAAGTAGTCTTGCAGGTTGAAAGAGTGGGTGATGGGGTGGGGAACAGAGGGAAAGTGAAGTACAAAGACCCCTGAATTACTGGTAGGGGTCTGATGGGGCAGAAGGTCTCAGTGGGGGGCAAAGGGAGAGAGAAGCCCAGAGGCCACCGGTGGCTGGGTGGGGGTGGAGGAGGGTATGAGGATGGTGCAGAGCCACAGGGCCACCAGAGCAGCCTGGCTGCCTTCATGGAAGTGTGCGTGGTGGGTGGAGGAGGGAAAGAAGAGTGTGTGGAGCCTTCGAGTCACTGCAGAGGCCTGACTGCCCTTATGGAAGTGTGGGAGGGAAAGAGAAGGGCACGGAGCCACCTGCTCACCGGAGGGGCCTGGCTGCCTGCAGAGAAGTGTGAGAGAGAAAGAGAAGGACTTGGAGCCACCTAGTCACCGTAGAAACCTGGCTGCCCACGTGAAAGAGAAGGGCACAGGGCTGCCTGGTCGCATGCACTGAAGTGTGGGAGGGTGCAGGGCCACCGGGTCACTGAGAGGCCTGGCTGCCAGCACAGAAGTGTGGTTGGTTGGGGTTGGATGAGGGAAAGAACAGGGTTCAGAACCACTGGGTGCAAAACTGTGGGGTCAACAAGAGCGATCTGGCTGCCCTCACAGAAGTGTACCTGGGCGGGGTGGAGGAGGGAAAGAGGAGAGTGTGGAGCCTTGGAGTCATTGGAGGGGCCTGGCTGCCCGCACAGAAGTGTGGGAGGGAAAGAGGGCCCTCCCTGCTGCCCATCTAAAGAGGTAAAGAGGAGGAAGACCACTCAGAGATGCACAAGCTACCTGCTCTTCCAGATGTGAGGCAGCTTGGGAGCCACATCTGCAGTTTTTGCCATGATATTTGTACTTCTCATCTTCAAAACCAGAA
The DNA here is from genome assembly GCA_004024765.1 of Zapus hudsonius. Taxonomy (NCBI): domain Eukaryota; kingdom Metazoa; phylum Chordata; class Mammalia; order Rodentia; family Dipodidae; genus Zapus; species Zapus hudsonius. Next base: position 37,418 of record PVHP010001681.1, on the reverse strand, counting down.
GCCAAAATGAAGCTCCTTTTCTTATAAAGCAGTCTGCCTAGCATGTTTTGTTATAGTAATGAAAAATGAACTGCTTGAGAGTGACAATGTCAAGTGTTTGGGGCTGGATCATAGTGGGTACAAAGAGGTGGATTTAGATTTTTTTTGTCATATGAACCAGTTAACAGGGGCTGGAGAGTTAGTGGTTAAAACCACTTGCTTCATAAGTCTTCCAACCAGAGTTGGGATCCTTAGCACCCATGGGAAACCAAATGCAATGTGGTACAGAAAGCAGAGCCAGTAAAACCCCAAAGCTCAAGGACCAGCTAGTCTGGCCTTCCCAGCTGCAAAGAACAAGAGACACTCTGTCTCAAACAAGGTAGAAGGAGAGCACCAGCAGCCCAAAATTGTCCTGCGGCCTCCACAGCATGCACTGTGGCGCACACACACATGCACACACACACACACACACACACACACACACACACACACACCATGAAATAAAGTTTTAAAAGGCAAAAAGAAAAGAAAATAGTTGTTTTGGGCTCTGTGGGGCCAGATAGTCTCTATTGCAACTAATTAACTTGGCCACTGAAGGATGAAGGTAGTCAGAGATAATGCATAAATGAATGGGTGTAGCTGTGTTCCAATAAAATTTTATTTACAAAACAGGATATGGCTCATTAATACACAATTGGAAGGATAATAAAGTCATGCACAATGTTAAAAAATGGTAATTGGCAATTCTATATTATCAATTGTAAAAACTTTTTAATTTGCATTTTCACAGATGATCAAACCTATTCCTAACCCATCTGTCAGTATATTGGGGATATGTTTAAAACATTGCCCATGGATTTCAGTTTCAGGGCAGTGAAATATAATCCATGTTAGCATATTTGGTTTCTGGATATAACATTTCCACCAGAGTTCAGAACACTACAAACCATTCTAATATGCAGCAGAATCTCTGCCCTCAGTTGCCCATTTAGACAGAGACATTCTGCATTGAGGAGACAGGGCAGCTCAGTGCATCAAGGCATGTAGTGTAGTCTTGGAGTTACCTGTCAAAATTCACAGAGAACACCTGCATCCTTTGTTCCAGTCCTGTAGCACAGAAGGCATGTGGTTCTTCATCTACAGGCCTAAAGGCCAACCAGCATGTTTAATGTTAAGAAAATTTCACAATATGCCCTAGTGATGGCCTGATTGTCCACAGAGCCCAACACAAGTTCACTAGCAGCTGCCTTGTCGAAAGATTTTCTTGTTACTTACTTAACCCCACTGAGGGAAACCAAGCCTCTACATGCCTTCCCCATCTGTTTATCCTTTACAGCCTTGGCTGAGTATAGAACTCCAGGGACACCCACCAGGTTCTCTCACAAAAAAAGCAGAAAGGGCATGCAGTGATGGAGTTTGCTGATGACATCTATAGTGTTTATCATGAGAGATTTTTTTATTGTTTTTAGAAAGAAAAATTGTATAAATCTAATGCAAGGGCTCTGTGGTACGTGCACAGCATGCCAGCATTCATTTTCCCTAAAAATACGTAGACAAAGGTGCCCAGCAACAGATAAACACAGAAAGTGTGATAGATAGACACAACGCAGACATAACGCAGACTTATTCACCCATAAAAAAGACATTATGTCTCTTTCAAGAAAACAATGATGAAATTGGAATCATAATATTAAGAAAAATAAATCTGCCCTAGAAAGACAAACATTGCATGTTTTCTCTAGCATGTCTACACTAGATTATACACATGCTCTCACATCCACATGTATGACATGAAAGTAGAAGGGACAATTTGGGAAGGGAAATGAGCCTAGCAAGAGGGACAAGGGGCACCGAGAGGCATGAATATGGTCAATAATAGACTTGACCCAAAATGCCATAACGATATAATATTGTACAATAAATATGTGTATGAGGAGAAGCACTTCTCAGAGGCTGGCCACATGTTTCCAACTGTGTGATCAGGTCCACACTGATTCACAGCAGTTCTCCTCTGCTTCTCACAGAGATTTCGCCTGGCTTAATAGAAAAGTTCTTTTACAGAACCTGTCTCTTACAGAGAGAGAGAGAGAGAGAGAGAGAGAGAGAGAGAGAGAGAGAGAGAGAGAGAGAGAGAGAGAGCATGTTGTGTATTGTCTTACCCCTTTCCTCATGCTTTCTTGGTGAGGTTCCTAACCCATCATCATATTCAGAAGTCATACTTTAAAATTTTCTGGATTTAAAAGAATTATTTATTTGCAAATGTGGTAGGGGTGGTCAGAGGAGTTTCCTGTGTTCATCTTCTTTGAGACATGGTCTCTTATTGCTGCTAATGAGTCTTGGCCAAGGAGTGGCTTAATGTGGATTTTGGAGAATTGAAGCAGACTGGAAAGCTTTGCTAGCAAAGTGTTTTAACCACTAAAACATCACCTCTGCATTTATCTTTGTCCTTAACAATTGCATACAGCAGATAGTTTAAAACTTTTTCCAGAATAACCATTCCATATGAAATTACTATAAATTTCTACTTTCACTTAAAGACACTCATCTATTCATAGGCTATTCCCAATTCAGCTAGCATTCTAAGTTCCTCTCTTTCCCATCACAATGCATGAAACCTTACAACCTTCCAAAGAATTTCCTCAGTGACATCTTGAGGCCATCTCATTGGCTTGCAAGGATGAGTATGTGCGGTTAGTTATAAAATCCTGGCAGACATTTAAACTCACCCACCTTCAATTTCAGGCTTGTTTGCCCTAACGGAGCTGCTGTAAACAAAGTGATCTCATAAAATCTGTTTAAAATTCATAGTCTCAGAGATTTCGAAGCTTATTCCCTGATAATCTCTTATCCCTTTCTCAAACTGTTCCCAAAGAAAAGCAATCCCTGTTTTGGCTGCCAGTGGTTCCCCTAAAACAGGAAAAAAAATCTTTCAAAAATGTCATTTTAGAGAACTTTGTCGTAAAAACAATCTTCCTCCTCACCTTATCAAAACGTAGGTGGAAAGGGCCTATATAATACATCAGAGAGAGCTCTTTTACACAAGACCCATCTTGGAGACAGGCCCAAACAAGTGTCTAACACAACTGTTTTTTGCTCCCAGAGGACAAACACTCCTATTCAGACCTGCCTGAATGATCTTGCTGAACACTCCCAGAACATCTGCCAACGCATTGATATTTCATCTTATGAACCATCCAGAATTGCTATCATAAAATTAATTGTTTCTGTGGTAAAACTCAGCCATCTCCGTTTTATCTCCAACCTTCTCAGCGCAGGTATTGTTAGCATGTGTTCCCCTCAATTGATACTAAATTGAAGAAAGCCACTCTGACTCCCAGATTCTATGAATTACAAACCACGCACCAGAAGATATTTAGAAACAACACTCTATGGGAGGCCTTTCACATCCATCTCACAAATTACCTAACTGATCTTGAGAAAAATAGGTGAGCTATGGGTAGTGAAGCCTTATGGTACATTCACACTTGAAAAAAAATTTATGTCCTAATTTTATTGGTCAGCTATAAAAAAATTTTCATAGAAAAACAGTGACACAAAATGAGATTATTTTCAATGAAATGCAACATCAACACACAAACCCCACCTCAGCCTGTTTCCTGTAGCTTCCCAGCACACAGCTTTCTGAATACATATGCTACAGTAGTTTATTGGTGCTATCAGGCCTCCAGATAACTTCCTTTTTCATGTTTTGGGGGCATTATGGTTTGGATAAGTGCTTCTCAAGGACCATATGTTAAAGGCTTGGTCCCAGCTCAAGGTAATGTTAGAATGTGATAGAACCTTTAGAAGGTGGGTCCTAGTGGAAAGACAGACATTAGGTCTCTGGGATGTTAGCCTTAAGGAGCATATTAACACTCCAGATCCCCTTTTCCATTCTTTCGTCCTTTATTTTCTGGCTGCTCTGATCTTCGCCCACCATACATCTGCTTATCCCAGGACCAAAGGCAAACGGAGCCAGCCACCATGGACTGAAGTCTGTGAAACTATGAAATCAAAATAAACCTTTATATTTTAAAAGTCTTTTACCTCTAGTTTTTACAGAAAATGGACTAATTTGACAGACAATTTCTATTAAAAGATTCTGCCTACTTTTCCTTCTACAGTAAATTCTGGGAGACTATTCCTTCTGTCCTAAAGTCCTAAAACTTTAGTTCTTTCAGCTTCACAGTGTGATGCATCTATTATGTTCATTTTAATTTCCAAGAAGTCTCATAATTTTTTAATTAATTATTTTTAAAGGATAAACTCTTATATCTCCTCTCCCAGACCCCATTCCACTGAAAGCCCTCCTCAGTGGAGTTATTGGTATTCACTGTGGGGTCTTGAAGGCCTCAGTCTCTGTGAAAGGGGAACCATGCCTCAATTCAAGGTATTCCTATGCACCATGTGGCTCTGACAATCTTTCTGTCTCCTGTTCCACAATGTTCCCCTAGCCTTAGCTGATGGATTAGATGTCCAATTTAGTGTTACATTCTCTGTAGCCTCTGGATTTCTGCTTTAATGAGTTTTGAGGGACCACATTGTCTATCGCCATCTCCCTGGAGCTGGTTGTCAGGCTAGTGGTGTGAGCAGTACTCATGTTAAAATTTTTACTTCCTTTGTAATAATTTCTCCTGGGCCACTAGCAAATTTGGTAGAGGTGGTAGTCAGATGGCTATCTTTTCTTGTTTTATTGATGGACCTTGGAATGCCCCAGTATTTTCTGCTATCTGTAAAATAAAATAGAATATCCAAACAAAACTGAGAGCAGTTTAATTTAAACTATGCCTGCATAGTTACTTGAGAAGCTTTTTGATGTTTATACCTATCCTTGTTAGCCAAAGAGCTATGGAGGTTCTCTCTGGAGTCTATGAGTTTCCTATTCATGGGCTTCTGACTTGGTTCCAAGTACCAGGTATGAGTTCTTTCTCACTGAGCAGGCCTCATAGCCAGCCTAAGAACAGTTTGTTAGCCCCATCAGCTGTGTGCCACTATTGCACAGGTGTGTACTTCATGCATGGCTATTGATTTTGTAGTTTGCAAGATCTTCAGCTTGATCATACTGTTCATGACCATTATCCCTCAGGAGCTCGTATAGCACTTTCCAAGAAGGAACTTCCTTCTCTCTCAGTTCCAGTGTGGTTTTCTGATATCGTGTGACTTCAGCCTGTGGTGTCTTCAGCAACTGGGTCTTACCTTTTAGCTCCAATGAGTAACAAAGTGCTCTGTCAATGGCCTGCATTGTTTTGGGGGACCTCATGGATCAATCTGTCCAACAGCCCACTGTGGGAGGAACACAATTCTGGCCCTGGGATTTATCAGTCAGAGCCCATGAAGACTCTCATTCATTTACAAGAGTCATGGATTCTTTTTGGTTAGTGTTTTCTGTTGTTCTCTCCACAAACATTGCTTCCTCACATAGCTCTAGAGATTTTGTAACATTGATATCTGATTCACATAATTTTCTGAAAAGTTTTAGAGGTTTAGAAACATATGCTTTCTTTTTCTCAAGTTGATAGCATAGCCTAAACTATCACTGGACACAAATCTCTTTTGTTATTCAAAAGAGAATTCCATTTCCCCTGCTTGTGGTGGGAAGATTGACTCCTGACAGATGCCTATTTGTTGAGAGGAGGTTAGAGGGATGAGTCTGTGCAGAGTGTGTAGGGACCTATATGAATAGAGAAGGGTTTCCATTTTTCATGACCATCAAATGCTTCTGTGGAACCTTGCCTTTCATCTACAGGAAAAGGCAGGATGGCATCTGTTGCTCCTTTCCATCTCTAATTCTCAGCTGTCACTCCCACCTCTGTCTTACATCGTGGTACAGCCCACACTCCTCTTAGAATTAGCCCTGGAGCCAGGGAAATAGTCAAGCTGAAGCGCTGTTTCCAAAGAAAGCTTTTTCCTGATTACCCTGATAGCTAATTGCTTGCATCTTTGACTGACCTTCACATTTCTGTGGAGCTGTTTAGGGAAGAAATGTTTCTACGTAATATACCTTTCCTCCAATATATTTGAAGTGCATTCTTTCAGCTTTGATTACTTCAGAATTGCAATCTCTCAAGGTATTTGCTCCAATGATTGCCACATTTCATATGTTCCCATCATTTTTAGGATTGATTTCTTTTAAAATGTAGTATTTTAGTTCTGCAATGAAACTGGAGACAGAAGAGGAAATATTACCAAGTGCTGAATCCTCCATCTTAAAGAGACATTTACATTTCAAGAGTCTACTGGATCTTGTCAGCAGAAGATAATGCTTGGTGGAAATTCTGGGCTTTCTTGGTCATCTCTATTTTCATCATGGGTTTGCTTTATTCTCTCTCTCTCTCTCTCTCTCTCTCTCTCTCTCTCTCACTCTCTCTCTCCAGATGTATATCTATGTATATAAGACAAGCGTATGCCCATGAATATACATACATATGTTTTCCAAACTTTAAAATGTTATTTTAAATTATTATGACCTTTGATTTTATAGATGAATAATTTCAATTGAGGTTTTAAGATTTTTTATTAACTCAATCTGATTTCAACTAATTAAGAAACATTGTGGTAACATTTACCCAGTACCTGCTTTTGTGTGTTTTTATATATTTTTTAAGTGACTTGCCACAATTAGCCTGGGGCTCTATTGTTTCAGGATGATATTTTATTCATCTCTGTCACTTGTGCCTAACAATGGCTTATGTATACAGTAGGCATTGAATGCATCTTTGCTGACTTCAGTCCAGAACAAAAGAGCCAGGATTCTAAACAATGAATGTATATCTTCAGAGCTTTCCTTTTTTCTGTTACTCTCTACCATCAAAGCAAAACCCTGCTTCTGTTCTCTGGAGTTCAGGCCTTACTCTCTCAATGCAATATAAAGAACTATTATATAATCCTCTCCCTCCAGCCTATGATGTCACTTAAGAAATAATTGTTGTGAATGACTGTCTCAGAGGTTAGTTCAACAAGTCTTAGGTTTACTTTTTGCTTTTTCTAATCATGTTCTTAGTGCTCTACACGCTTAATACACAAGTATTATTATTTCTACACTTTACCTTAGCCAAAAGGCCGAGAAGCGGTTCACAAGTATTATTATTTCTAATACTTATTTCTTATTTCTATATTATTTCTATAGTAAATACATGTACTAATATAATGCATAGTCAGAGGCAGCAGCCTTGTAACAGACGGTACCAAGGGGTTAAAACAGAAGTTGCACCAACACTGAAATTTTCCAGCATTCAATTTTGATTAGCAAACCATGTTTAAAAGGCATATGTTATGCAAATCAACTAGTATTATGGCTTTTTCTTGAATTCAAGGGGAGCAATGAGACTATATGTTCAGGTCCATTTGTATAGGAAACAACTTCAAATAGGCTTGTAGTGGGGTGAGCTGAGGGTTAGAATTTAGACAACACCAGCAAAAATTCCAATGCACCCCAAAATTTAAGGAGTACCCGAATTTTTGTCTACAAAGTTAAAGAATTAAAATCATAGACAAGATATTGAGGTATAGCGGGAGATTTTATTATTTAAGGGAACATGGGGCGTTACAGAGTTCTCCAGCCACCAGTGTGGGGAGAAAAAATGTGGAGAGTTTAACAGAACTTATGCTGTTTAGCTAAACAAGCAGCATCAGAAAAAGTAACAGAGGGCTCCCATCATGAGAAGGAGAGGTGTATGGGGGAAAAATCTGGAGCCTACCAGATGGCTGGGGGTAGGCCTTATCTTCCTAAGGCCAGATTCAGAGGTCCTTCTGCTGGCCTGGCATGTGGGGAAGAGAGCAAGAACCTTTGTCCTAAGGAACTTAAAGTTCCCCCAGATGAGTCAGAAAGAGAGCTGATTGGTTCATACCTGACCAATCAATTTTAGCACCTAGGTTTTAGCTCTAGATAGACACCTCCCATTCAAGGGGAGGGTGTCTCTGGAGCAGCCTGACCCGTCACAGGCTGATGGAATTTTACTTCAAGTGCCTTCCCAAGAATTAGTTCATCCTATAAAGAGTAAAAAACCTTTTTGCAAGAAACATTATCAAACTCACGTTCAAGTAGGAGGAAAATGCCTTGAATTCCCATGTGTTAGGTAAAGAATAACGCAGAGAGTGCCCTAATCATACTCCCTATCTGTGCTTAGAGCCCTTTAACAATCATAACCTCAGCCCTGAAAACAGAGGCCACAGAGCAGTGACACCACATCCATGGAAACCTTGATGCCTAGCAAGACATGGTGGGAACCCAGTGGCTCTTTGCAAAGATAGTGGCAGTTATCACCTATAATACTGTGAGCACAAATGAGGTTCCCTTGTGGTATTCCTTCGGGATTCTTTACAGAATGTATACTTCTCATGAAACTGAAGTCATCTTCTAAGAGATCAGGGAATGAGCCAACACAATTTGAGAGTTAATATTAATAATATCATTTTTATCCCCAGCTCTTCAGGGCCTAAGAAAATCCCAATTTTATTTTCTTTAGTTTAAACATTTGATCCATTCCTAATGTGAAGTATGTTTGGGTAAGATATCATCGCTTTCTTGATAGAGTAGGCTTTGAAGCCCAACTGCCCAGAACACATGCCCAATTTTGCCCCATGTTAGTTGTGCTGCTGTTGGAGTTTACCTAGTTAAATTTCTGTAGCCACTACACTTCTTCAAACTAGCTTGGTGCCCTATAGCTATGGTGTGTGCAGCCATAAATTCCATCAAACTCAGATCTAAATAGTTTTTTAATTATGTGTATAGACATTTCTTGTCATTTTTCCCCGAATAAAGTATATCAATGATTTACATAACATTTACATAGTATGAGGTATTACAAATAATCAAGAGATGAATTAAATCATGTATGAGATTGTATAAATGTTATATGCAGATACTATCTAATTTTATTGAGCCTCTCTCCCTGGCTTTGATACCCACAGGGATCTTAGAAACAATCCTCCATGAGTATCAAAGGACAATTGCAACTGTACCTGCCTCAAGGAACCATTGTATTAAATGAAATAATGAAGCCAAGCACAGCAGAGTGTTGCCTCACTGTAAACAATAAATTAGTATTCTCAATATTTTTGTAATTAGTATCATCATTATAGTTATTGAGTTTATTTTTATATAGGCATTTATATCCATTCAACCTGTAGTGTGTTTCACTTTCTCAAGTTTATGCCTTAGTTATAGGGTTAGAAAGTTACTGCATTTTTCATCTCAGCATTTATGACTTAGTCATAGACTTGTTATAGACTTGACATAGACTGACAAAGCTTTCTGAAGGAGTCATATGTTGTCAAGATAGTATTTCTGTCTCTTTTTTTGACAGGTAGTGATGCTTGTTGTCAGATCTATAAAGAAAATCAGTGGGGCCAATAGAGAGAGTCACAAGTAATGTTCAAAAAGAGAACTCCAGGAGGTCACCACTTTATCAATAGAGTCTGGGGACATTCAAGCTCAAAAGCAGCAGAACTTTTGACAATAAGTAAAAGTGAAGGTTCCTTGGTAAACATCAGAAAATATTCCATCATCTAGAATATCTAAGAAAAGTCCTGGGATAAAATACAAAAACTACCACGACAAAGGGGCTTTACTTTGCCTTGTTGACTATGGGCAATTGATAGCCTGAATTGTTGGCAAAAATAATAATCAGCTATTAGTTAGTTGAGGCTAAAAGCTAGGCTTCATATCAGCCTAACACTTAAGTTTGAAATCAGGTCTCAGCTACAAATGTTTACAATCATGCTTGGGAAACAAAATTGGGCAAACTATACACATGTCCAAAACTGTACCCTCTGAAGGTCAAAATCAGAGCATAAACACTGAAAGGGAAAATAGAATTCACTGTGTTAGTCCAATTATATCCTTAAGTCAATATGTAAACAAATAAACATCAATAATTCTCAAGGGAGAGAGAAAGAAAACTATTCATACCTGTTCAAATTTATTATAAAATTTAATTTTTAGTTTCTACCAAAACAATACTAATGAAATATGAAAGTAAGGAGGAAAATATTGTTCATAAACAGGAAAAACACAACAAAACCCTTTTGGAGGAGCTAGATGGTAGACTTAAATGAAAAAGATTTAAAAGTAACCATCACAGATATCAGAGAATTAAGAAAGCCTTGTTTAAAGAAAATATTCTGGTAGTGCTTCACCAAATACAGAATATAGCTAGGTAGAAATTATTTAAAGGGTCAAAATTTAAATTTTGGATTTGGAAGGTAGAATAACTGAAAACAGAATGTATTTTGTAGGTTCAATAGTGGAAAATCTTCACACATATAGATACAACAATAGAGATGATTTAATCTGAAGAAAAAAAGAGGAGGAAGAAAAAAACCTATGCAAACATCTCAATAATGACAGCAAAAGCATTTGGCAATATCATCTTTATCTAAATAATACAATCCTAACAAACTAGAAAAGAATTTCCTAGGGATGGGGACATAGCTCAATGGATAAAGGAGTTGTCATGCACTTCTTGGGAACTTGAGTTCGGACCCCCAAGCCCCATTTTAAAAAATAATAATATTTCCTTTACCCAGTAAAAAGCATTTACAAAAAATTCTGACAGCTAACATTACATTTAATTCTGAAAAGCTGAAAGTTACCCTCCTAAGATCAGGAATAAGTTAAAAATGACCAATCTCAGCACTTCTTTCAAGCATTTTACTTGAGGTTCTAGTCATAAGTTAGATGATGAAAATATAAGACATCCAGACCACATAGGAAACTGTGAAAGTATCTCTGTTTTTTAAAATGCATGATCTTTTAAATAAAAATCCTAAGAAATCCATTACTAAATGAGTTAAGTGAGATTTCAGGATAAAAGATCAATCTACAAAGCTTAATGACATTTTTACAGAGCCAAAATGAATAGTCTGAAAAGTAAACTGAGAAAAATCTGTTTACAAAAGAATAAAAAAAATAAAAATGAGCAAATCTGATAAAAGAAATGAAAAAAAAACTTGTCCTGCAAAAATGTTTACAGTACAAAATGTCATTTAAAGCAATGAAGCTGTAAGACTACATAGCACCATTGAAAAAAAATCCAGAAAACCTAAATCAATGGGAAATGGAAATATCTAATATTCCTAGGTCTGAGACTTAATGTTATTAAGTTGTCTGTACTCCTCAAATTGATCTATCAATTCAATGCAATATTTGTTAAAATCCCATCTGTCTTCTTTACATAATTCACAAGTCCATTCTAAAGTTCATATGGAAACACAAAGGAACCCAAATAATAAAAATATTGAAAAGAGAAAGATTGGAGAAATCACTTTTCACAGTTTTGAAACTTAACTACAAAGCTACAGTGCACGACACACTACTGGGATAAGGAAAAAAGACAAAGAATAAAAGTGTAAATCTAGAATTAAAATCTTACATGCACACTCAGTTGAATTTTGCCCGAGTATCATGTCAGGATTATTCAATAGGGAAAGGATATAGTAATAGAATCATTAAATGTCAATGTACAACAAAAAAATGGGTGCTCTATCCTATCACATACATTTGACATTAACTCAAAATACACTGAACACAAGAATGTAATGACTAAAGCTATAAAAGTTATGGAACAAAACTGATGCACAAATCTCATTTCTACAATTAAGAAAGCCTACTTATATGGCATAAAAGCACAAGAAACAAAAGGAAATCTCGATAAACTGGAAATTTCAAAACTAAAACCCTTTTTTGTAGAAGAATACTATTAAGAAAGTAAAGACAGTCAACGTGCATCTTATGAGTTTACTATCCAAAATACAAAGAATTATTATTACTCACTAATAAAAAATCCAATTAAATCCAGCCAAAATTTGGATAGAATTTCTCCAAAAAGAGATACATAGATATTCAAGAAGCACATGAAAAGATGCTCATATCATGATGCAAATTAAAAACCACAGTGAGATACTACTTCACATCCACTAACTTGGCCATAATAATAATAAAATAAGAAGGGAGAGCAGAGGAGAGGAAGGGAGGGAGGGAGAGGATAAAGGGGAACAAAAGGAGGAAAAGGAATACTCGTGAGGATATAGAGAAATTGGAACTTTCCTCTATTGCTTGTGAGAACAGAAAATGACTGAACAAATATGAAAAAAGAATTAGCAATAGACCAGTTCCCTTTCTAGGCATGTACCAGAGAGCTAAAAACAGGTTCATGCAAAAATGTGTATGTGACTGCATATAATGGCATTATCCATTAAAGTCCAAACTGGAAATAACTCCAATATCATCAATTGATGAATGGATTAAACAAAACATGAACTACCCACACAATAGAGTATTTATTATTTGACCATAAAAAGGGATGAAGTAGGGGGCTGGAAAGATGGCTCAGTGGTTAAGGCACTTGCCTCCAGTGCCTAGGGCCCTGGGTTCGATTCCCCAGAGCCCACATATGCTAGCCCACAAGGTGGTGGCCCTGGTGCTCTCTCTCTCTCTCTCTGCTTGAAAATGAATAAATAAAATATTTAAAAAAAAGGGATGAAGTAGAGATATGCATAGCAACATGGATGAGCCTTTAAAATGTTACAGAAGTAATCAGATACACACACAAAAAAAGCCCGTGTATGAAATATCCAGACTCAACAAACGACAGTCACTGAGGTTGGCTGCTGCTAACATAAGGGTTTTTTTTTTTTTTGAGTGGTGCAAATATCTTAGAAATTGATAGTAAAGAGTGAAGCTTCACATTGTAAATTTATAAACATTTAACATAGTAAACAATATTATGTGAATTTAATTTGTTAACATTTTGGAAATATTTCCTGACTGCAACACCAAAAGTCCACTAAAAAATAAGTAAGTTGAAATTCATCAAAAAATTATTTGAGAGACAATTAAATCTTCTATGAATATACTGTCCTGGTGGATAGCTGCATAAATCCATAAGCATATAAATCCTCTAGAAACTATTGAATAATACAGATTATATCCTCATGAAACTGTAAAAACCTAAGGCACCATGAAGCCTGTGAGGAAGAGAATAGGTTCAGGAGGCAAGAGGAGCGGTGGAAACTCAGTATACAACTCACCCCCGTCAGCTCAGGGGAGGAGGCCCAGAGTGTGGGCAATGTGCGTGGTGGAGCAAGTGGACAGATGTGACCGTACTCAAGAGGTCTGAAGTGGGAAAATCTACAAAAGATGGAAATAAGCATGGGGATGAATAACAGTAGCCTATAAATGAACATGAAATAATTTACTCTAATGAGCTCTTCAGAGGACAGCTGCCAGATAAGTCTAAATAAGTCAAGAGAATCTGCTCCTTTGACTAAAATACAAAGCTGTTAAGTGAGTGTTCTGGGTAAAAAGCTACATCTTGGGCTGGAGACATGGTTCAAGGTTAAGTGTCCTTCCTGCATAGGCCTGCACTAGTAGGAGGCCTAAGAGGGTCTGCAACTACCTGAGTTCAAATCTCCAGAACCCACATAAACAGCTGGGAGTATGGTAATTTATGCCTCTAGCCCCAGTCCCATAGGAGAGCAGACAGCTGGTAATCACCAAAGCTCTACAATCAGTAAGAGACTGGCTGAAAGGCAAATGGACAAAAAAAGAGAGAGGACACTAATCTTTCCATTCAATCCACCACAGGCAAGCACATCATGGGAGGCAAACTCAGGAGCGTCATAAGGACACATACATGTGCATATGCCAATCCCCCAACCCCGAGTAGAAACAAAATATTTAAAAGATATATACTTCTTGATTGTTCTTGGAAACTGCTCAGAAATTTTCATTTAGTTGTATTGTGAAGCAGGAAGTCTTGCTATTCCTTCTAAACCCTACTTCCCCAAAGTAGAATCCTTGTCAGAGACTGAGGGGAAGAGAAACAACATAGGTGCTCATGATGTCTAAATAACAAAAAGAAAACCATTTATGTCAGAGTAAGTGTGTAAGGCTCTTCCATTAATAATGGAAGGTCTTCAACAAATGGGGAGCTGATTTTTTAAAATAATTTTATTATTAAGAAGAAATTTGGTATTCACAAAATCATTTCCCTGAAGGCCCTCCTCAGTGGGATGGTTGATATCCTCCATGGAGATTGAGGGCTATGTGAAGAAAAACAGCAGTTTGTCATTTGTGTGTGGGGGGAATGCCTCTGATATCCACCTCCACCATGGTTCTTACAATCTCTCCGCCCCCTTTTCCTTGAGCCATGGTGAGTGAGTTTTAAGCCTACTTTAGTGTTGAGCTCTTAGCAGCCTCTAGATTTCTGCGTTAGAACATTTTGAGTATCCACTGTATCTGTCTCCTGCACCCTGGCTCAGGTTGTCAGACTCCCTGTGGAAGCACCACTCTTGCTCATCTCTCCACTTTCTCTTTGGTTTCACCTGGGCCCCAGCTGATGTGTTAGGGGTGGTTCCTCTCCTGTCAAGGAGTCAGCTATCATTTCTGGTCTGCTTGGTAGAATTTCGTTGTCCACAAGTCTCACCAACTTTTGAAAGATACAAACAGATTCTCCAGTGAAGAGTGAGATCGGCATAGGTCAAATGGAATAAGCAATATCAATTTGGCAAGATTGTAATGTGTAGAGCCCCTCTTTAGGCCCAAGGTTGGTGGAAGCTTCCCTTGGGAAGTCCAGATTCTTGGTCTCCATAGGCATTTTACTTGGATCCCAGTTACAGCTATGGGTTTCTTGTCACAGATCAGATCTCTTAGCCAATCAGAGAGCCCTTGGTTACCCTCCCAGGTTGGGTGCCACTATTGCACAGGTGTGTACACCTGTCATGATGCTGCTGTCCCCTAGCAGTGTCCCCTGCTTTCTCGAAGCATTGGTGGCTTATCACCCCTGGCAGCTCATGTAGCACTTTCCAGCACTATATGAGCTCACCATCTGGGAACTGGCTTCCTTCCAGATTCCAATCAGGATTCTTGATGATGTGAGTGGGCAGTCTGAGCAATAGGGTCTTTTCTTTTACCTCAGGTTAGTAAAAGAAAGTGCTTTTTCAGAAGCCTGTCTTGTTTGGAAGACCTTGTAGGTCTCTCCAATCAACAGCTCAATGTGGGTGGTAACCGAATTCTAGTCCTGGAAGTTACAAGCCAGAGCCAAATATTTTACGGTTAGGCTTCATTCTACCCTCTTCAGCGCCCTTCTTACCAGATGATAGCCCTGTATACCTTTGGAGGCTTATGTCTTTTAGATGCCTGATTTTTTGAGTACTGTATTTCACCTCTAGTTTTCCATTCACTGTGATAGATAGCAAGAAAGAAAAGAGGGGCATCATGTCTCTCTGTGTGAGTTCATCTAGACTAGAAGCTGTTAAATCACATCTGCACAGAGTCTTCTAATTTCTTCATTAATGGTATATGTTATTTTTATATCATATCATTTTTTATATGTGTGTACATATTGGGGACCTCTTGGGTCTCTTTGATCAACAGCTCAGTGTGGGAAGGAACCAATAACTGGGAATTGCTTTCTTACAATCTACTAAACCTGATTTCTGTGACTGAGATTATCTCACTTGAAACCTATTTAATCAAAAATCATTTAAATATCTGGTTTGGTATGCTGTCAGAATTAGATAGCTTAAAGGTAAAATGCTTTGCTAAACTAACAATAAAAATATTGATTTTATAAAAAAAATCCTATTCTGGAGAATGCAGCTTATATGGGTTAGTAAAGCTTTTCAGTTCACTATGATTTCCCCTGGATTTTATATTCATTGAGGTGACAGCCCATGTTCTCTCTCATTATTACTAGGAATATGTTTTACTGCTAAATTCAGTACAAAATCAAAACAAATGTACTTTTATATTTAACATATATGCCTCAGCAGCATTAGAATGTTAGATTTTTAATAATTATACACTTTGAAAAATGTGTGTAAAATTTTCAGAATCTGAAAAGCAGGTATCTTCAAGTCTGATAGCTTCTGCTCCAACACAAAATTTAATGTACCTTATAAAAACATAATGCAGCAGAGAAAATTAAATTCTAGGTAAGGAAAAATCGGGAAAAACATTGACTAATAGAGTTAGGGAATAAAAATATTTCCTTATAAGATATTTTTGTGGAAATTTTTAAAAAATCAAGTATATCATTCATGATTGCTCTACACACACACACACACACACACACACACACACACACACACACACACACACACACTTAAGAAGAATTCAGGTTGTTTTACTGACTGGAGTGAGGCTATGCCTGATTGGATAGATAATAACAGTTTGGGTTAAATCCAAATTAAGTTAGAGGTAAAAGAGAACATTAGCAATCACTCTGTGTCTATGTTTGGCCCCTATTCCAAATGTGTCAGCACAAATTACTACCACAGATGGAAATGCATAGGAAAGAGTTGAAGAGTTTAAGAAATAGAGATGAACCATGGTGGGGAAGAATATCTGAGACATCTTCCCCCTCAGCAACAATACACAAGGGGGAAGGACAAAGAAAAAAAAAGAGAAAAAAAAACTGGCTGTTTTAGTTCTGTTTTAGTTCATAACCCCTAACCTATGGACAGATCCAGTATGCTCATCAAGGAAGTACCCCAGTGGGTAGGAGACAGAGAACAGGGAAACGAGGACACATTCACAAGACTTGATCATATAATATATATATATATATATATATATATATATATATATATATATATATATATATATACTTATTCATAATAAAGATATTTTTAAAAAAAAATACAAATGAAAATGTTTATATTAGTAAAATTGTTGTGAATAAACCATATGGAAACCTACTTTTTATTAGCAAATTAAAAATATAATCAAAAAAGAAAATTTGGGCAGTACCCTGCATGCATGTATAATGCTATGCCCAGAAGCCATATGTTATTACACTAAGATCCCAATGACAGAAATGGGATACCCTCCCAGTGAGTTATTGGTCAGGGAAGCCCATGATTCCCCAGTACAATACAGGCTGAATGTTTCCTGTTGCCCAACAGAATGAGATTCTAAGACCTTATTACCATATTGCTGAGGACACCAAAATCTCCAGTCACAGGAGACTGAGAAATGAAGCTGGAACAAATCTGGAAGCCTCCTCCCTATTGGCTAGTGGTCAGAGTTTTGGAACAGGATGGAAAGGCTATTGGGGTAGAAAAGTCATCCACAGTCTCAATCAGCAGTGAACCCTGCAAACTACATAGTTAGCCTGACAGGCAAGATGTGCTCACTGGTACAACAGTGGCATATCAGTTATGGGTGTAACCAACTGCTTTATATTTAGATTTAGATGATAGGGAATCCATACCTGGCATTGAAAACTTAATCAAGGGTCTATGACTTGGAATGTCATAGGTCCTAAAACTACCACTGATTTTTGGCTATATGGATATGCTATGCCCATCAAATTGCCCTTTAAATCATTATGTTTATGCCCAGTAAATTAGAGCTATTCTCACTTTTGGTTAGAGAATATCATTTTTGAAGTCAAAAGGACTACCATAGAGACCCCAAAGTCACCAAGGTGATGAGGAAGAGTGGCAGTTGAATGCTTAACAGTATAAGAAACATCTCTATCACACCCGCCAGGGCTCAGGGAATATTGAGGAGAAGGTGCCAGAAAGAATATTAAAGCTTCTCTTACCCCTAGCCAGAGAACTTTCTCTATGGAAATACTGTGGATATTAAGATGCCCAAAACTCTTCATGGTTCTGAAAACAAGGAGCTGTTGAAAGCTCAGTACTAAGCAAGACATCACTATAACACCTTCCAAGGCTCAGGCAACATTGCAGAAGAAGGAGCAAAAAAAGTGTAGGAGCCACAAGGTAGGGAGGAATCCTTCACACATGAACTGAGAATTTATTAAATTTATATTTTACTACACTAAAACGTAAAAATGCTTACATCCTCACAGGTGTCACTCAGAAGGCACCCCATAGCAACTCATGCACATGGTCCTTTAGTTCCCTCTTTACTGTTGCAAGCAGAAAAGGAAGGGATTTTGTTCTCATCTTAATACCCTTCTTCACTAACTGCTCAGCTCTAGATGCAGTTCTGTAAATACAGTGGGTCAATATTTGCAGTGATTCAGCTTCAAGTAAAAGGTATTACAAAGATGATAAACTGTGCTATGAGATATAAATACAGGATGAACGAATTGACAAATATTTAAGAACATTGAAGGCACCATTTGTTGAGTATATACTTGATAAGCATCAAACATAGCTGGTGCTTTGCATAATTTATTCCTCAGAGTAGAAATATTTTTCCGTTTTTAAAAAAATTTCCAAAGAGCAAGGTGTATTATTATACCAGCCAAGTGGAGGCAGACTGCACATTGAACCCAGGCTTGTTTGTCTCTATGTAATGTGCTTTTAAAAAATTATTACACCGGGGGGAATTGGGGAAGTCGGGATAACAACGCATGGTTTGCCCACTAAATAATGTAACTCATTATGGACAATAAATATTAAATTTAAAAAAAAATTATTACATCATGTTCCACCTTATATTAAACATATAGAGGAAATATGTACTGGAATCAAATTTGTTTGCTTTTTGATTACAAGTCATGTCTTTCAAATCCATAATCCCATTTGAGCTAAGTATTCTTTTAGATATGAGGCACTGAAAGCTCAAATATTAGTTTTGTGGCAGCCAAATCCTTGCAGTCCTTAGAGAGTTTCCAAGTTCAATCTTTGTGAAATGGTCTTTAGACTTAAAAATTCTAGTAATCAATGAGCACGAAGGAAAGAGCAGCATCTTCTGTTTCAGAAACTTCTAGACGAGGCAACTGCATGAGAAAGAACTTGTTGACTGGCACAGTCTCCCCAGACAGTCCAGGGTAAAGCCAAAATTACAGCTCTGGGCTGAGTCACACTACTTCTCTGGAATGCTCCTCACCCCAGGAGACTGCAGTCAGCCCTTGTTATGTCCATGAAGCTTGCGTGGCTCTATCCCTGGCTGCTCTCCTCCTGGTGGTCTCCAAGGAGACCACTGCTTGGTAGAAGCACTGCTTCTTCTCCTGCACATGAGGAGAACATGACGGGTCTGTCAACAGCATGGCTTCACTCTCCCCACCCCCACTCCCTTGGGCTTGATTTGTTTGCTTGTTTTTATTAAAAACAAAATTTTAATGAAAGATACCTTTGGAGGATAATATGCTGCTTATTAAAAGTAGGTCAGGTTTTCAGATCGTAACTTAGAGGATTCTCCAAAGACGTGGAAGCCTGATCAAAATCTATCGTAAAGGACTCATACACAAAGTTTATCCTGAAAATGCTTGTGAGGTGCCAAAGGGAAAATTGCGAGCCTTGCATAACACAATCCAGAGAAAATTCAGCCTCTGGATCCAGACACCTGTGTATATAACATGCAGTGAGAACACAAAGCTGGATGCTGGAACAGCCTCAGCAGAGGAGGATCATGAAGCTTATGCAGACGGCAGATGGAACAGCTAACTTTTATATAACCCATGCTCCTGTGTGGCTTAGTAAAAATAGCACACACTGACCCAAGCAGTCTTGCTACTTGCCTTTCTTGATCAGTAAACTGATGATGAAATTGAATAAAAATGACTACAAAGAACTTATGGTCTGTCTGATTTAGTTTTCCATTTAACTATGAGTCTGGCACATATTTTTATGTGTCTTCATGTGTGTGTGTGTGTGTGTGTGCATGTATTATATGAGTATATGCACACATTTGTGCATGTAGAGGTCAGAGGGTCACTGAACCTAGAGGTCACTCATCCAGCTAGATTACCTAGCCACCAAGCCTCAGGGATCCCATCTGCCTCCCTAGTGCTGGGACTATAGGTGCATGGCATCATACCCAGCTTTATTTGGGTTCTGGGATCCAAACTAAAGTCGTTGTGCTGTCACAGCAAGTATTTCACCAACTGAGCCATCTCCCCAGCTCCTGTTTGAAAGATTAAATTATATATATATATATATATATATATATATATATATATATATGTATATATTAAATTATATATATGGATATGGATTTAGTGGCTTTTCTTATATCCCTAACGGTCGCCAGGAAGTCACGCCTCCTTTTTCTAATTGTTCAAAGAATGTAACTTGCAACAAGGTTAAAAGTTAAAGAATTTTTTAAATAAAGTTAATGGTAGGTACTGTCCCAGACCTAGAAACGAGAGGGAAACTAAAGGTTTAAGGTATTCTCCTGGTAGACCATTTGACCTCTATCAGTGGTGTTTGAAGTCTGAAGTCCCTTGTCTTTTCTCAGTAGTGAAAGCAGATCAGAACTCAGGGACAGAACCTGTGACCTTCTTCCCATGTCATTATAATTTCTTAAGACTAGAGGCAGTTCTTGTTATATTCTGGCAAAGAATCTGACTATATCTTACCTATGTCATGAGGACTTGAGTTATAGATCATATAAAGTATATTCTATGTTTATAGAAATCACAACATAATATTAATGCATTCATTCAAATGTCTTATTAGGTTTTCAAACATTTTGTTGTTGTTGTTCTGGTCCTTATACTGATTTTTCCCCAAATGCTTTGTATATCTCTGAATCCCTTTTTTCTATTTTGTATTTAAAGCATATTTTAGGTTAAAGACATCATTTCCTATCTGCTACTATGGGAACAATGACTTGTAGACTGTGTGTGCCCTGAATCTTACAATAGCAGGCAGATGGAGTGAGGGCTTCAGAAGTTTGTCCCCTGACCCTATAAGTCACAAAGGTAAGAACTGGAGCTAAGTGAACCCTGGCTGCACATGGCTTTCTGAAAATTCAGCCTTTTTCTCCTACAACCATGTTTTCTGATTACAGTAACAATGCCTCACCTTAAAGAGAATCATAGCATCTCTGAGTCTTCACCTCTGGGTAAGACTGTATTTCTCAAAGATTACTGCTATTTGCCTCTTAAAACACCTGAGAAGCATCACTGAACCAAGTGCCCTTGTTCTCTGCCCTAAAGTTTTGCATAGGCTGCTTTCTCATTTACAAGTTCTTTTAAAAAGTTTTCTCCAATTCTGCCCACCTACCATGTATTGGACTAGTAGGGTAGAGAATAAAGTCAAAATTAGCTTATGAACAAAACTAGACATGTGACAATGATAGAACATTGCAGAAAAATGTATGGGATTCAGAAGACCTATAACTTCTTCTCTTGGAGGTACTTCCTTCCATAATAAACTTTCACTACTTTTACTGTTATCACTTTGTTCTTGTCCAATTTCTTATTATAGGACACAAAAACATGGCAAAGGAGAGATATCTGTGATAACACTCATGCCCTACACAATTCCACCATTTTAGGTAAGCACTGATCTGCCTTCAGACTTCAGCCAGCTACTTAGGAATGTTGGGTCTCCTTGCTGTGCATTCCTTCAAAAGCAGAAATATGTTTTGGAGGGCTGGAGAGATTGCTCAGTGGTTAAAGTGCTTGCCTGCAAAACCTAATGACCTGAGTTTGATTCCCCAGTACCCAGGTAAAGCCAGATGTACAAAAGGGGTACATATATCTGGAGTTTGCAGGGGCTAGGGGCCCAGGTGAACCCAATCTCTCTCAGACTCTTTCTTTCTCTCTGTTTGCAGATAAATAAAAATATTTTAAAAATAGAAATGTGTTTTCACTTTAAACCACTTGTGTGTTTATTTGATAAATATCTGTTACACATTACTTTGAGTACCATGCCTGGCATAGAGCAAATACACATTCATTTATTGAATAAACAAAATTTCAGTAATGACCCTCCACCCATCAAGAAGAATCATTTGCACAAGAAGTTCTAACTATGGACTCTGCCTTCGATGTTGCTGAACATGAGCCAGTGAAATGTATTCACCAGTTCACCAGAACTGTGACTAACATATCCAGGGAAATGGGAAAAGTCTAGGTTATGTAACCATGGTCTAACCTTTTCTTTTTTTTAATATCTTTATTATGAATAAGTATATACATTGTATGAGAAAATCTTCTGAAGGTGACCCATTTTCCTCCTCTCTGTCTCCTACCCACTGGAGTACTTCCTTGGCGCTCATACTGGATCTGTCCATAGGATAGGGGGTTATGAACTGCACCAGAGGTAGACAGTTATCCCTTCCCCCCCATCACTTTGTGTATTGTTGCTGAGGGGGGCGATGTCTCTGGATATTCTCCCCTACCATGGCTCTTACACTTTTTCCACCCCCTCTTCCACTCAGTTCCCTGCATCATGGTGGGTGAGTTTTAGGTCTGCTTTACTGTTGAGATCTTAAGTATCTCTGGATCTTTGTCCTGGGTTGTGATGGGTATTGTTGGTGTCTGTCTCCATTGATCTTTCACAGGTTATCAGACTTGCTGTGGTGACTGGTCTCCTGTTTGTCTTGTCACTTTCTCATAGGTTTCATTTGGGCCCTGTGTAAAGGCTAGATGTGGTTTGTCTCCTGCCAGGATGTCAGCCTTCATCCAATGACTAGTTGGTGGAATTGAGTTGTCCCTGGGCTCTCTCAATGCCTTCTGAAAAACACAAACAGAATTTCCATCAGAGAGTGAGATCAATATAGGTTTAATGAGACAACATTGCTATTTTGGCTAGCTCCTAATGGGTGGAGCTTCTCTGTAGCACTCTGGTAGTAGGAATTTCTTGATCCCCAAAGGATTTTGCCATGGACCCGAACTCCAGTTAAGGGTTTCTTGTCACTAAGTGGATCTCTTAGCCAATTATTAAGCTGTTGATTGCCCTCCAAGATTTAGCACCACTATTTTACAGATGAGCATTTCTTGACTTGCTGGTCTCTTCGATATAGCCGTGTGTTCAGTATTCCTGTGACAACTGTCTATATTGGGGAATTGAACTCAATATTTGTGAGGGTTATTTGATAATTTTTTATTTAATTTTTTGTGTTCTTTGTCATATTATGCATTTTGATAAAACACATGCACTACCCAGGAAAATATGAGTTGTTTTCTTTGTTCTGCCCAGAACAATGATCTTTGAATGCCAAATGTGATGGTTAAGTCTTGTTGTCAACTTAACCTTTTTAGTAATTCTGATGGTTCTCTGAGGGTGTTCACAGGACTGCCCTCTCAATAGGAGGCAGAATATAAGGAAGTTCAAGGGAGCTAGAAATGAATATCCCTTCCTGAGATGGTAGTGCAGGAAGGAAATTCCAGAGACTCAGGAAGCCAACAAGTCTGGGATAGGATTGCAAGACTCTAATGCTTTATAAAGAGGGAGAAAATATATCTCTTCCCCCTGTCTGTTTGCTCTTGTGTGTGTGTGGTGTTGGTGATGTCCTCTCTCTCTCTCTCTCTCTCTCTCTCTCTCTCTCTCTCTCTCTCTCTCTCTCTCTCTCTCTCTCTCTCCCCCTCCCCCTATGAAATGGGGCCAGCCTCTTTTGTCATTATGGAACTTCCCTTGGATCTGTAACTTCAATAAATCCTTTCCTCCTATAACTGTGCCTGTTTTTAAGGTTCATCCCAGCAGTATATGGCTGACTATAGCACCATACTTCTGTTTTAAATGAGTGAGTTTATTAGGGATGTAGGAAACAAAAGGAAAAGAAGAAATGATAAGTAACAGATAAAGAACAGAACAGTCAACCAGGCATTGAACAACACCCAGCAGAAAGGACTGGAGTAGTTCTCCTGAAAGTAGAAGCAGCAAATGGCAAACAGAACATCATATGTCACTCACCACACCAGCAGAAATGACTAGGGAAGGAAGCCCCATTGAAACAGTCAGCAGGAGTTCCCAATAGATCAAAACATCCTTTGGCTCAAGTGAGCTTTCAACTTGCAGTTCCCAGCACAGCTATTTTCATAGCATGGGATAAACAGTACTGATTTCTGTTCAGAATATGAGGACATGCACACTATACTGCCCTGGAAATGACTTACCTTCCAACTGTTCTTAAGGGCGCAGTGTTTGTAGGTTGTTTTGCTATCCTCTCTTCTCCTTGTCCCAAGGCCAGGGGCTCAGAGGATACTTTTGACATAAATGTGCTTGGATTTGAGATGAGGAGCAAGAGATCACCCATCTTCAACCAGCTCTCAGAAAGCTTAAACAGCATACTAATAGAATTTATATGACAACTATGCAACCAATGACAGGTGCACAGAAAGGGAAGAGTGACAATCTCTATAGTTGCTCTCAGATGTTTCAAGCATTTTACTGTATCACGTCCAGCAAGGAAAAGACTGTTGTATCTACTTATTCCTTATTCTCTACAGCATCTGTTGGTCTAGGACACATAACAAGCATTTAGTTAACCATTTATTAATGCTTGTCAAATTATTGCAGATATGAAAGGAGAAACACTATGGCATATGGAAAACCCGAGGCTTGAATTGAAAGCAAAATTTTCATGCTATACTAGAAAATGATAAAATGAAAAGCCATGGTGACCTGTTGTTAGATAATTATGTAAACTTTGATGCATAAAGACAAAGGGCCACTTGTTTAGTGGGGACATCTGAAGAAAACATCCCTTAGGGAGTCTTTTTGGCATCTACATAAGAAAGACAACTAGATTTGCTTGTCATTGTTCAGTTTTAGCATCTAGGTTTGAACTCCAGCTAGAAACACCTCCCACTCAGGGGGTGGGGGAGTCAGGCCTGGAATCTGTGAACTTGCCTGAAACTGTCACAACAGTAAGTAGCTTCCCTCCCAGAGACTGTGACTTTCTGAGACATTTGACTAAGTTTTCAGTAAAAGGAATGAATTCTCTCCTATGGAACTAGCCTCAAGCCCAATCAGAGAGCAGTTGGTTACTCCCACAATAGTCCACCAGTGGGTACATCTTGTCTGGCTAATTAGTTGTGAAGCTTGCAGTCTGCACTCACTGCTGGATAATACTGTTGATGGCTTTTACCCACTCAGCAACCTACAGAGCACTTTCCAGAACCTAATAGCCTTGCAGCAGAGAGAGCTTTCAAGCTTGGTTCTAACCTGAGTCAAAGCATGTGGACTCTTCAACTATAGTGCCTTATGGCTTAGTTCTGGGGGGCAACCAAGAGCACAGCCAGTAACCTGTATTGTTTAGGAAACCTTGGGGGGGCCTCTCTGGATCAACAACTCTCTGAGAGGTATCCCCATTCCTGGCATTGGGCTTTTCCTATAATAACCTATGTCTTCTGTGAACAGCATTATCTACCCATGCAGGGTACTTTGGTAAAATTAGGTTTTAAATTATATTTTAATTAGCTAACAAAGAAGAAGATTTTCATATGGTTTTCCATATATCTTGAGTTTTAGTTAAGCAGCCTCTTATGTATCCCCCTACTTCTATCCCCATTTAAACCTTTCTACCCCAGTATTACGCCCCTCTACTTTCATATCCCATGTGTTCTACTACCCCCCTTCCTCTGCTTCACTTACTAGCCTCCACTGACTTCATGGAGTTCTGCTTGTTGCTGCTGTTGACACTCACAGTGTCCAGTTTACATAAGCTAGGATTTACACATGTGATAAAATGTGTTTTATTTCTGAGTCTGCGTTACCTCACTTAGTATAATATTTTCCAGCTCAATCAATTTTTCTGAAAACTTCAGTATTTCATTTTTCTTTGTAGTTAATTAAAACTCCATTGTGTACATTCTACCACATCTTCATTATCCATTCCTCAGTTGATGAATATCTAGGCTGATTCCCTTTCGAGCTATTATAAATAGAGCAGCAATAAACACTGTTATGCAAGTATCTCTATAGGAATGTTTGGAGTCTTTAGAGTACATACCCAGTAAGGGTATAAGTAGATCATATGGTAGTTCTATTTTTAGCTTTTTGAGACAACTCTGCACCGATTTCCGTAATGGTTGCAGCAATTTACACTTCACCAACAGCGAATAAGACTTCCTGTTTTCCCTACATCCTTGCCAGTGTTTGTTGTCATTTGGTTTCTGGATAGCCATTCTGACAAGACTGAGATGGGATCTCAAAGTAGTTTTAATATGCTTTACATGTTGGCTAAGGATATTGAACACTTTTATAAATATTAGATATTTCTATTTCTTCTTTTGAGAACTCTATGTTCAGCTCCAAAGCCCATTTTTAGATTGTCTTTGCTTGATTTTTAATTGCTTAGATTTTTTTTAGTTCTTTGCATGCTGCAGATATTAATTCTCTGTTGGATGTATAGCTGGCAAAGACTTTATGTCATGCTGTAGGTTGCTTCTCGGCCCCATTAAGGTTCCTTTGTTGTACAAAGACTTCTGATTTCATGAAGTTCCAATTGTTCATTATTTGCTTTATTACCTGGGCTAGTCCTCCAGAAACTGTCTAACTATGAATATATCTTGAAGTGTTTCCTCTGCCTTTTCCTCTTGCACTTTCAGAGTTTATGGTTTTATGTTAAGGTATTCAATCTATTTGGAGTTGATTCTTGTGCATGGAGAGAGATAAAGTTATAACATCATTCTTCTGTGTATCAATATCCAGTTTTCCCAGCAGTGTTTATTAAAAAGGATAGAGGACCCTTTTTGGAACATATCCATAATAATATCTTCACGCCTAAAATTATTATAATTCCTTAGTGTATTAAAAGATTCTGTCAGAATTCAAACTTCCCCAAATACTACATAAAGCATTCTATGATCATTGGTTGGTTTTTCATTTTTTTAAATGTTTGCAGTCAGCTTATTTAAATCAAAATTCAAACAAATTCCACATCAATCAGGAGTTGTTATATTCTATGATCCCATATATACCCCTTTATATTTTTATTTGCAACTTATTTTGTGATAAAAGTAGGTCTCTGTTCTGCAGTCTTCGACACACTAGATTGCCTCATATTATTAGAAACATTTTAATTTCATTAGGTACCACTTATTGATTATTGGCCTTATTTTCTTATTGAGTCATTCAGAAATTCTTGACCTGTGCCTATATCTTGAAGTGTTTCCGCAACTTAATGTTCCTGCCAACAGCACAAAATAGGCTATTATTAGACTTTCTCATCTGTCCCTGGCATTTCCCAGATGATTATAGGCTGGATGAGATTTGGGTTTGGTGTGTGGCAAGAGTATTTTACATCTGGTATTTTATGCTTGCTTTTAATACATTAAGAGGAACATACTAATTACCTATCTTTCTGTAGATTTACCCTGATCAGGCCATTTTCAACATAAGCTAAGTTTTTCACTAGCCTTTTTGCCAAAGAATTTAATAGCCATCGAACCTCATTGTCAAGAGTTCTTTGATAGAAAGCATTATTAAAATTTTATTTATTTATTTATTTGAGAGAAAGGGTGAGAAGGAAAAGGAGTATGGGCACACCAGGGCCTCTTGCTGCTGCAGGCACATGTGCACCTTATGTGTCCAGCTTTACATTGGTACTGGGGAATCAAACCCACGCTGGCAGGCTTTGCAAGCAAGCACCTTTAATTACTGAGACATATCCCCAGCCCTACAGCACATTTTTTTCAGCTGAATATTAACATATATGTGTGTACGTGTATACATTTGGTATCTTTACTAATAGTCTGCATATAAATTACAGATTAAATGTTTTTCTTTTGCCTAGCATTTGTTAGAATGATTCCTCGGCATCCCCCTATGGTGTTCACTGAGTTTTTATTTGTGGTTGCTGTGGTCACTCATAGAATCATGAACTTGTGAATCCAAACATATTTGATATTTTTCAAGTCATTGCTACTAATATCCCTATAAATGGTTCAGTTATCCCACTTTTTCAGACAAGTGGGATCTGATTCAAGTTTGTTCTTGAATCCTTCAGATAAGACCCCATCATGTTCAGTGACTTTCTGGCTTTCTAGATTGAAGTTTCAGACTTATTTTGCATAATTACTACCACATCCATGGAACTGGTAGCTGCTCTAAAGAATCCTGATTCCTTTTATGGGAATTGGGATTTAAAATTATAGATTGCACACTTTTGGTAATCATTGACTTTGAACTAGTAATTTTGCTAGATATTTTCAGAGGAAAAACTTAGAAAAAAATATAACTAAAAATATTTTATTTATTTAAAAGAGACAGAGGCAGAGAGAGAGAAAAAAACAGAGAGAATGGGCACACCAAGGCTTTTCGTTACTGCAAACGAACTTCAGACACATGCACCACTTTGTGTATCTGGCTTTATGTTAGTATTGGGGAATCGAACCCAAGCCATCAGACTTTGCAAGTAAGCACCTTTAACCACTGAGCAATCTCTCCAGCCCAGAACAACTTATAACTTTTCAAAGAGAAAATATATCTGGTGTTTATAGACTTTACATTAAGATTTAAATTCAAATTCAATACCATACACTCTTATGAAATTTATTTGATTTCATATTTCTCTCTCTTACACTATAAATACTGAATTGAATCCTTGCAGTATTAACATAATTAAGATAATTCCTTTATTCTAACACACAGATATATAAGTAGACACATAAAGGTATGAAATTTCAATTACGATGATTTTGTTATTACTCTCACTACTAAAAACCAGTTGTAAATTCCTTTGTTGTGATTATTGTTCACAGCATGGATTCCATAAGTATTATTCTATAAATCTTTGTTTTAAGATCACTTATAATGTTTTTCTCTCTTTGATAAAACCACCAGTCCATTTAGGTTCATTCGTGTTATTTGCCTCATCTTTTATATTCAATCTTATTTATAATTATGTAAAAAATATATGACTCCAGAGTCAAGTCAACCAAATAAGATGCATGCCAGGAAGTCTAACTTCCAACATCTATCTCTTCTTTCTCTCATTCCTAGAGAAAAGCTTTCTTACCAGTGTCATATACATATTTTTTCTTCCATTGATTTATAAATAGAATCAAATGCATATAAATCTACCTACATCTGCATATATTTCCTTTTCTTCATAAAAGAAAGCACTATTTTCATACCTGTTATTATAGTTTTGTAACTAGAAGATTAATGTATAAACACTTGGGTAGTTTTTACTTTATGTTTTTAATTATCTATATTTTCTCATTTATTACAATGAATATGTAATGTTTGCAAGAACAAAAATCAATATAATGCATGATCCCAATCACAAATGTAGTTACATCAAAACAACACTGGTTACCTCTAGGTGAAGGAACTGTCGAGGGATTCACTTCTTTTTACCTGCAATGAGCAGATAAAACTTTCGTAATGTTGGTGTCAAATGACATTCTCAAAAATTTCAAAAATTAGAGCTACTCTCTGTTGCTCTAGTATAGAATTCACATTCTATCAGAAGATATGAAATTCCTTCATTGCCTGGTTTTTGCTCACCATGAAGCTGCCCTCTTGTAGGTTCTCCTCCATATGCTTCCAAGCTGGACAGAACTGTTCTTGGTTCACAGAAAACAGCAAAGCTCACTCTCCCTTCAGAATCTGCTCCTGCCCACTGGCCCCTTCCTGATGTCTCTCAAGCTCTGATGCCAGAAGACCTCCTCACTTTTCAACCAGGCAGCTCAGGGGGCCACATACCCTGAGCATAGCAATGCCATTGCCTTAGTCAAACTCTGTTCTGTTGTCTGTGGGACTAACCTTTTCACTCCACAGATTAAAAGTTATTCTTCACTCAGTGTGGTGATGCACACCTTTAATCGCAACATTTGGTAGGCAAAAGTAGAAGGATTGCTGTGAATTTGATGCCAGCCTTGGGCTACATAGTAATAGGGATAGAGTGAGACCTACCTGAAAAAAAACTAAAAAAGAAAATTATTGTTCTTAATAAAGGTCATCAAGAAGACAGTGAATGGATCCAGTCTTCCATGTACCTTGGACATCACTCTGAACTTTACTGTGTTTACTCCTAGCCAATTTTAACCTTCCTTCCCATATAAGAGACTAACATTCAAAAGGTTTAGGAATGTGGATCATTCTAAATAGCTTATAATACATAATGAAAATATTTATGGAATGAGAGAACACACATGGGTCTGGAATGGAACTGAATACTAGAGCACTTGCCAAGCGTGCACAAGGCCTTAGAATCTATCTCCAGCACACAACACGCATGTGCACATACACACACATGCATACATAGTTTGTGGACATTTTTCCAAAGACAAAGCCAGGGGAAATTTTGACGTAAGGATCTGCATCATTAAAGCAAAGGGTGCATTGCTAGGAGGATGGCATTAGGATGGAGAAGCACTGGGATATTGTTCCTTCTTAATGATTTTAGAAGGATACATGGAATGAGAAGATTCAGCTGTATTCAAACCCCTTGAGAATTTTCATAGGCTGAACCAAAAGAGATTAATGAACAAAATCCTTCTAGGTAGAAGGCAGGTGGTTTCTCTGTGTTACTTGGCCTTTGTAGAAGGAGTTAGGATGAGCTCCAATAAAACACACTGCTGATGTGACAAAGATTCGTTTTATAGTAACTGCTGTGAATCACTGCCATTAAAGGTTGTTTTTCAGCATAATAGATTGTATTGGTTTCATGCCCTAACTTTTGCCATTCTTCATGCTTTGTCAATAAGGCTCTATTCATGCTATTGTTTGCTTTCTCATTCACAGGGAATCAATGGGCTCAAGATTTTTTTCTTCACCTATCCATATCCTCTTTTCCCTACCTTCAACATTCTTCAAATTCTAAGTGATTCCTGGTTAATTCATGCTTGTCTCCAAATTTCATTTATTTATCCTCTGCAAAAGTCCTTTAATTGAACTACAGTTGAGAAAAATGATACATTTAAGGATAATTCTATATTTTGATTTTTAAAAGAGGCAACCTATACTTAATGTTTTGAAAAACACTAAAATCCACAGCCCCATTCTCTTGTACATACCTGTCGTTCATTTTTTCTCCATGGGCTCTGGTCGCAGCAGAGGCAGAGCTCACATCGCAGGTCGCCATGGCCACAGAGTTCGGTCTGTGACTGAGCAGGGAAGGAAGCAGGGCGGCTTCCTGCTTATCTGCCAAGCCGGGCTGTGGACAGGACACAAGATACTAGAGAAAAACTCTCAGGACACAGCCACCATGAGATGAGCAGATGTATCGTTTATTATATGTTGAGAGGTTATATTTATAGAGAGAAGCCAGGAGAATTAAGGGCAGGGGAGAGCAAGGAGATTGGTTAGACAGGGTGGTGAGTGGGCACCTCCAGAGTGGATAGGTGAGGGAAAGTAACCTGTGAATGCTTAATTTGCATAAGTTGAGGGGCTTGCTCAGCCCTGAGCAGCAGGAAATACGTGATTCTAGACATGGATTTGATGGTGATAGTTGCAGAGACATTTGTCACCTGGATCTGTCACCTACTGTCAGCCCTGCTGGGGTGAGAATGCAGGATTCACTGTGGCTTGCTTAGGGAGCTGGGAGTTTTAGGGCTAAGGGTGGGGGGGTGGCGAAGCTCCTACCGGAATCTCAGCGAAGAGACAACCCGAGGCTTCAGTGTGCCTCAACTTCCCTTAACCTCATATCCTCCATGCCCTTTTAGCAAAGTCCCACACATACCAATTCCAACTGCATACCAAATTCACTTCTGGAGTACCAGGACAAACAAATTCAACCTCTAAATGAACAGATTTTATTTAGAATAAAATTAATTGTGGTTGAATGTAAATTTTATGACTCTCTTTAGCACAATTATTAGTAATGTTCCAACCCAGCTATATTTGATAATGACTTATTTTTCATTTAGTATACAATTGGCACTGACTTAAATATACACACTGGTAAGAACACATTCCTTCTCTTCCCTTCTGTAGTGAGAAGTCACTGTCCCAGACATGATCCCTAATCTCAGGGGGCTAGTGATATAGGAACAAGAAGATGAGGCCAAACTAATGGATATTCAATTACAAAATGAGCCAGGGCCCCTGAGGACAGAGAATACAAGCTCTGGAGGTTCTTCAGAATGGACAAATAGCTGAGGCCTAAGGATGAAATGCAGCTCATAAGTTATGTCCTCCCACAACTCACCCCTATGTTTCCTCACTGAGCTCAAGCTCTCGGGAATGACTGAATGCAAACCTTGAAACTGAAGCATCTGGCAGATGTGTGGGCCTCTTGCTCTGCCTGCAATAACACCCACACATTGTCATGATTACTACTTGAAGTGAACAATTTGTGAGACCTGATCTGACCTGAATTTTCAAATTTGATGCCATGTTCAACAAAGTTTTCTGTTCTGCTGTGGACACTGTAGCACATCACATTTACATACCCGAAATGCCCCATTTCATGTTGAACCATTTCATGGCCAACTGCCAATTCTTCATTTAGAGTATGTGGCTCAAAGCGTCAGTGTATCCACAGCCAGGAGAGGGTGAGGAAATACGGTGAGGCAAAGTGGGAGGGCTGGGGTTTTGGAACAATGAGCAGGTGCTCCTGGACAACTCCATTTCAGTAGGGTTCACACATGACACACATAAGCACACACATACCTAAACCCTCCAGGTTAAATGTATACACCTAATTTGAAACAATGGGGAGAGATAAAGCAAGATGTTCAAATACGTCTAGAAAGAGTTTAAGCCAGGGAAGGACCTAACAGAGTAAAATGTTGGCATTTCACATGCAGACACTGCACTTGGGAATGACTGAATTCAAGTCTTTCTGCCTCACGTTAGGTGATATGTTTCTTAACATGGAGTATGTGTCATGATACATAATGATCACACGCCTCAAAACTTGGTCAAGGGTACCTGGCCTGTGGCACAGCCTAAATTCACACTCACTCAGAGGTCTTATCTTGTCATCTTTTGGAGAGAAAATGATGAAATTAGAGACATGATGGAAAGTCCAGAGTTCTATGTCATGGTAACAAGGGCCCTAAAGAATGAAAGGTTCTCTGTTCTAATCAGAATAAGTCACCAATGCAATGAGAACCCATCATGTTATTCCCTTACAGACATAACTCATCCCCATTACCTCCATGGCATAATGGAGGCCTGTCTCATTCTCTATCTAGTTCTCTAGCACATAACTTCTCATGTAGAATGCCAGTGATATGGGTCTCCTTTTTAACTCGGCTGAGTATGGCCACACACATTTGTAACCGCAGGCCAATGGGGGTCAGAGATGGAACAGTCACTGAGGATCAGAGAACAAAAGGACAAGCTACAGGATCTGTAAGAGACTCCGGCTTACTTCTTGCTAGTTTACCCTGATTTCTATAATAGTGTTCACTACATATGCAACAAATGTTAGTTTATGGCTGATTCTTCTGATTTCTAGATGAATAGTGGTCAGTAATAGTGGTCAGTTTTAGCAGCTTAAATTTGCAGAGGAATGTTTGTAAATACCTACTAGTTTCTAAGATATATGCATAACAGAGAACATTTCATCCTCACCACAAACACTTGACTTGAAATATCATCACCACTTTACATATGAGCCCCAAAAGACTCAAAATCAAAGTCATATAGCTCATGTGAACCATGGAGTACGCAGCCTAAAGTTACTGTACTGCTGTGTCAACATCTTCTACAGTAAGAGGAGAGAGGAAGTTGATGATGTTCCTCAGCAGAACCACAAATAGGAAGTCAGGTTTCCCTTTGAAGATACTCTCCTTCCTCTTATCAGAAGGTCAGGCAGAACTCTGATCCCTGAGAACACAGGTGCCAAGAACATAGAGTGAGGAACAGAGGAATGAGACAGGGAAGGACTCACCTCTCCATGGGCACTGGGAAAATGTTAAGTACTGTTGAAACATTGTTAAGTCTGTTGAGGCAACTCTTAGTGTTCATTATATATTCTTACGTGTAATTGAAAGCACTCCTTCTAATGTTCAGTTTCCTATAAATAAGCAAAGATATTGGGAATGGGACCATTTGACATCCTAATTACCAGCTATTGGACTCTCCCTTGATGCCCTGGCTGCTTTGAAGAGAAAGACAATCTAATAGCCAACTGGGCCACTTTTACTATCTTGGGTATCCCATGGGTGCCTACATGAATACTGTAGCTGATCACCCTGGCTCCTGAAAAACAGTTTGTTGCAGATATTTATGCTACCAGAGTCCTCAGTGAAATCTAGTTGACCATAAAGGTGACATTTCCTTAGACCAGAAGAGTGGTCTGACAGAGGTCTGGGTGCTATGAGTGGTAAGTAAGGCAATGATGGATCCAAAACATTCACCTCAATAACTGATTGGTGCTAAGAAACAAGGCAAGGCTGTGATTGGCCCAAACAAATGACTATGATTAGTTGAAACATAAATGCTATAATTGGTATAAACAAATAGCTCTGATTGGCCCAAACATCTCTTTCCAGGCCAAACAGGCTATTCAGACCCAGTAAGTCAACATAGTATCACAAAGAAGCCACAGAGACAGGAGAGCACAGCAGTGGCCGGGAGGTGGAACAGCTCTGCAGTGACAGCTGAGCCACAGTCTTCAGGCCAGGCTGTCATCAGCAAGAGGGCCAGCAGGCAGCTGTGTGACAAGGGAGGCTCACACCTGGTTTCCAGCTCTTCAAGAGCTCCAGCTGAGGGGGGAATGGCACCTTTCAAGCATAATATAGGTGGAGACAGGTACGCCAAGAACAGGTGCTAAAATTAGGGGAATGATAGATTTTAATGAGCCATTTCAGGAGCTTTCATTAGGTTGAGAGTTAAGATTTTTAAGATCCTAGAGTGGTGTGGAAAAGAAGAAGAAATAAAAAGAGAAAATGAAGGAAGAAGAGAGAGAATGAAGGAAAGGAGCAATACAAGTCACTGGTGGTGGGAGAGAAGAGAGGAGGATTTCTTTGAATTTACAGAGTATCAGAATTGTAACTATTGAAACTAAGTGTCTTGAAACTGAAAGATATGAAGTTTTAAGACAGTCTTGCTATGTAGTCTGTCGAACCTCAAACACGTTCTCCCAGCCTCCTCCTGATTACAGGCCTGTGTCTCCATGTCTGGCTAAGCCCTACATTTTCCACAACAATACAAGTGCACAGCAAAATCCGCATTTTTCAAAAGCAACCCATCATAAAGATTCAAACAAAGCTGATCTTAGGAAGCAGACTGTATTTTCCATCACTATGATAAAATACCTGAGATAGTTCATATAGAGAAAAAGTACATTTTGGCTCACAGTTAGAGGTTCCAATCTATAGTTTATTTGTCCCATTGTTTTGGGCTTCTAGCAAAGGATGGCATCTTGTGGGGGGCATATAATAGAATTAAGCCCCTAAGTAATCAATCTGACAAAAGTTCAAAGCAAAAAGCTATACTAAAAGCCATAAGGTAAAGTGACCAACTTTACATAGACACAGAAACATCAGAATAATATCATTATAAGCATCAGAATAATATCAGAGCTGTCATAGAAATCTTAAAAGCCAGGAGAATATAGGATACTTCAAACCTTGAAAGAAAATAATTATCAAGTAAGATTGCTATTAGACCCACCAAATCTATCTAATAAAATAGATAAATAATATTTTAAGATAAGTATAAGTAAAAGTTAAGGTGATTCATGATAAATAAGCTAGCACTTATTACAACTATGACATGCGATTTCTTTCCATAATCATTTAAAATCCTGTCAAGTTGACAACCAGAGATTAACCATCACAACTCTTAATATTAATGTTCTGAATTTCCAGATCAAAAGACACAGATTAACAGGCTGATTCAGAAAACAATATCCACCCCATTGCTGTCTTCAAGAAACTCAGTTCATAATCAGTAAAAATAAATAACTTCAATATTCTATTATTACCAATACACAGAGTGCCTGGACAAAAATTAAGCAGAGAAACATTAGTGTTAACACCATGACTAGAACTCTTAGCAATAAGATAAGAAAAACAAATAAAAGTGTTCCACATTGGAAAGGAAGAAATTAAACTATCTTTCTTTGCAGGTGATATCATTCTATATATTAGAGCCATTAAAGACTCCACCAGGGAACTCTTAAAGCTGATAAAACACTTTTAGCAAATGGTATGATACAAAATTAGTATGCAAAAATTAGTAGCATTCTTAGATACCAATGACAAACATAATGAAAAAAGAAATCTGTGAAGCAGCCCCACTCATAATAGCCATAAAAAGTTAAATATTTTGGAATATCCCAAACCAAGGAAGTGAAAGGCCTCTACAAAGAAACCTTTAAAACAATGAAGAAAGAAACTATAAAAAAAGATACCAGAAGATGGAAAGACATTCCATGCTCACTGATTATAAGACAGAATAGGAGAAAGCTAGTCAGGTTTCAACCAGGGATAGAAGCCCAGAGGAAACCAGAAGATGCCAAATACCTGATTTCTCATCTTGGCACAAGAATGAATGCTCCTAACTTGTGTTCCCCTCTTTAATCCTAATCTCCCTGATCTATCTGTCTCTTGTTGCGTCAACTTGCTATGTGTGGATTCCCACTCTGGATCTTCCATGTGGGCACTCTCATGGTTTGCAATCCCTCATGTTCACAACCCCTTCTGAACTTCACTTTCTAAACCATAGCTTCTCTAGTTTTCCATATGGTCCCCAGCTCCATTCTAATTTCACTTTCTAAGTCTCAGTTTCCCCCTAACTTCCATTTTTCTGAAATGTTTTCCACATAAAAATTCTCCAGTCTTCCTTTCCACATCCCAATGACCTTTAAATAAACTCCACAAATTGTGATTTCTCCCCAAATAAACTCAATCACTCATAATTTGTCCTTCTTGAGTCCATCTTTATTATTCTTCATTAAAGATTAGGAAAGAACCCAAAACTTGGGATTCAAAAATCTGGGAAACCTTCCCTCAACTCCAAAATTCCCATATCAATTGGAAGAATTAATATTATAAAAATGACCATCTTAGCAAAAGCAATGTACATATTCAGTACAATATCAACCAAAATTCCACTTCCATGCTTAACAGAAATAAAAAAAAATTCATATGAAAGTATAAAATAATCTCAGATAGTCAAAACTATTCTCAGTAATATGAATAGTGCTAAAAGTATCACCACACCTGATTTCAAGTTACAGTGCAGAGCCATTATAATGAAACAGCATGGTACTAGAAAAAAACAGATCAACAGGATAGATAAATGACACAGAGTAGGTGATCCAGGTGTAAATTCATGTAGCTATAACCATCCAGTTTTTGACAAAGAGGCCAAAAACACACATTAGAGAAAAGATAGCATTTTCACAATGGTGCTTAGAAAATTTGATATCATGTAGAAGGAATCTAGACCCTTATCTTTACTGTGTCAAAAAACAAACAAACAAACAAAAAATCAACTCTATGGATAAAGCACCTTCAGAAATGAAAATGTGAAATGAAAGAGAAAGAAAGTAGTGAGAAGATGACAAGCTTTAGTTACAGGGAAGAAGTTTTTGTAAAGAACCATAGAGCATCAACAAATGGGACCTCATGAAATTAGATGCTTTTTTAAAAACAAAGGAAATTCCTTTTTGAGGAAAGAGGCAACCCAAAGAATGGGGAAAAAATCATTGCTAGTTATACCTCTGACAAAAGATTAATATCTAGAATACACAACAAACTCAAAAAATTAAACAATACAAAATATAGCAACCAAGCAACAAAATCACAAAATGAGCCATGAAGCTCTGAAAAGAAAGCTCTCAAAGGAAGAAATACAAATAATTAATAAACATTTTTTAAATGTTCAATATCTTTTACCATTTAGGAAATACAAATTAAAATTATTTTGAG